>JAIPRM010010740.1:0-13517 GCA_025469315.1 Stegophylla sp. TES_Ste_2020
TTATATTTTTTTTTTTTTTATGTTTCTAATGTTCATAAAAATGGATTTGAAACACTAAATAAGTACAGTAATACATTTAATATCTAATAAAAACTCTAAAAGTGAATAAATTTTGTTATTTTATTACCAAATTTCAAATTTTATCATGAAATATGCTTTAAAAAGTTGTAAAATTAAGAAATATGCTCTTAAAACTACAAAATCACCAAATATGCAAAAATATGCACTATAAACTGTTAATATTAGTAGTGACATGAAATTAATTCCAAGCTAACCTAACAATAAATCTAATTGCTCACAAAAAACATGCAAATGCAACAACTTCCGAGCCTTAGTCATGATATTTTAAGCACTAATAATAATAACCGTTTGAATTAAGAACGATATTACTTCAATTGAAAACGTAGGAAAAAAAATGCAAAAAACAAATCGTGGCCCATGGGGGGATCGAACCCACGACCTTCGCGTTATTAGCACGACGCTCTAACCAACTGAGCTAATGGGCCAACTGAACGCGTCCGGTGATTCTGTCCTATTTAACTGTACATTGTAGAATGAATATTTTGTACAATATTTTTCGCAATGAAACCCTTGTGATTTCTACATCAGATTTGAAAATTGAAATTTTCCTTTCGAATCACTATTTTTGTGACAATAACTTACACATAATCTGCTTGTGTACAACAAATAAAACGTATTTTATTTCATCTTTACATCACTCGTTTTTTTTTTCGTGACAGCGGACACACATTTTTGCTATCACTATTTGAGTATTATTATTATTATTATTATTAGTGACATTATATTCACGTATTTTAGGTATCTATTAATTATTGTCTAAATGTTATTGGAAATATTATATTCGTTTTGTATAGAATATATTCTTTAAATAACATTAATGCATAATAAAACAAAACAAAAATATTTAAAGATATAATACCTACTCAATAATAATATAAAAAAAAAAACTATTATGTATATTAGGTACTTATGTATAAATAAAATAAAATAAATAATAAATAAAAATCAGTGTATAGTTATTACACTACATATTATACAATAAAATAAATACATAAAATAAAATAAAATAAACTTAGCTTGGAATATTATATATTTTTTTCTTTAACGATTGGTTTCGGTTTCAAAAGTCATTACCAATCAGGTTAAAAAAAAATAAAGTTAATTGAAAGAAAAAAAAATATATGACATTTCTTATTTAAATCTATTTCTTTTCATTAACTTTATTTTCTTAACCTGATGATGAGTTTTGGAATCGAAACCGGTCGTCAATGAAAAAAAATAATATTAGATAATATAATATTCCATGCTAAGTTTATTTCATTTACCTATTTATTTTAACATGTAATAACTTTAAATTAATCTTTAATTATTATTTATTAATTCATTTTATTTTTATATGTCTATACATAATAAGTTTTTTATTTTATCAGTAATGCATTGAATCTTGATTGGTAATTTACTTTATTTACTTAAGTTTTCGATAAGTGTTCAAGTTTTACATCAAACCACACCGATACTGCAGTTAATATATTATAATTATATATTAATATTTTCAATTTAAAATTAAACAATTTTAAAATTTTAAACGGGTATCTATAGTAAATTATTTAAAGGTACACCAACAAGTTATAACTATAATATAGTACCAAGTCCAGGGGCAAGGAGTGTAATAGTTACAAGTCTATAATAGACTATGGAAATAGTCAAATTTTTCCGAATAAAATAAATAAAAAATAAATGACAAATGCCAATTGAGTACCTATATACTAGTTAATAGGTGTTGACAAATTATAATTTTAAATGTATGCAATCCTAAATCGATCGGGCCGGCTCAAAAATATAATATTACGTCCGGGCAAGCTTTTGTTTTGTCGCCTAACTTTCAAAAAATATTCATTAAGACTTCTGACTTAAAAAGACATCATACCCGCATGTTTTATTTCCGTCTAGCCGACGTAGCAATTTTGTTGGTTTCAGCGTTTTTAGAATAAGGACTTATTATTGAACTTAAAATTAAAATCATTGTTCTGTACAATCTTTTTTTATTTTTTTTTTTTTTTTTTTTTTTTTTTCACGATATTTCAAGTTTTAAACTAGTAACGACTAATAAGCATTTTCAAATATTGCAATATAGTAAAAATAATAATAATACAAAGAGATTATTTTCTAATGTTATTATAAACTAAATGATGTCATTTTTTCTTTTTCTTTATTTTAATTTTGGGAACCGTTGTTTCCATTTCAAATACCATCCAACTTTACAATAACGAACAATTTGACTAGATAAAAAAATATATTTATAATTACGTATAAATATATGAAATTGTGACAAATTATCCGAGAATTATGAATAAATTTGAAAAGAAAATTTTTACAGGATTAATAATAAAATATTTTATGATGTTTAGATTGAAAAAAAACATCATTATTTAATATAAAAATCACTTGAAGTTTTGCGCAATATTTTCTAACTTACATATTATTATACGTAAATTCAGCACAAAAACTCATTAGCGTTAAATATACAATGAATTGGTAATTTAAAAATATTTGTATTTATATGATGTATGAAAGTATAAAACGTAAAATAGAAATGAATAAACAAAATTTGATTAAACGTAATCGTGGTCAGTGTTTTCAAGATTTTTCCAGGGCCCCTCAAAACCTAACGCCGCAAAAATGTACCACAGTGATATTTCACCCTTTCCGATAAAATTTCACTAGGTACATTTTTTTTTTTTTCTGCTGGGACAACCCCACCGGTACACATATGTATTCTTTATTTGTTTATTGTTTCCGTATTCGATCGGATTTTTCAAAATCAGATGAAACCAGTGCTTGACTTAGAAGGGGGGACTTGGGAGTACCCCTTCTATTTTTTAAATATTTTTAGCGTATCCCTAGTAATTTTTAAAAAATCACCCAGTGGTATATGAAAAATTCAAATTTCGGGGGAAGCTAATTTTCTTTTAGGCTTATGCGTCCCTTTTGTAATTTTTTCCCCAATTCAAGCACTGGATGAAACGGACGATACAGGTATGATATTACAACCGAACCAGGACGTTTGCTCGAGCATTTATCACTGCAGAAGCTATTATAGTATTTGGTCGCGTATTTTCGACAGACTTAATCGATCAATAATCACCCTTGCTTGCGGGTTGATATTATGCAACGAAAAAGCGCATTATTCATCACTATCGTGCAGCAGAACGATAACGCGGCATGAACGACAATAATAATAATAATATCATAATATTCATATTATAACGATGTTTTATTACATTAAATGACGTACAGAAGTCCCTTGCCAACCTTTTTATCTCCCCTTGGCATACCTGTAATTTTGAATGTGGTTTTATTACACTTTTATGACATTCAATAAAAAAAAAAATAATAATACTTTTGAATTCACATTTTGAAAACTTCAAAACAACCATTTTGTATAAAAGGTTGATAATATTGATTTTATAAATTTGATTGATTGAAATAAAAAAAATTTCAAAGTTAAATAAAAATTTACCAAATTAGACCAAGCTAAGTTTTTGATTTTATGAAAATAATAGTTATATCAAAAACACGACTTACTAATTAGGAAAATTTTCTATAAATTTCGATAAATATTTTTTCAAATTTCTCTTAAGGAAAAAGTTTAAAAAAATATATAATAATTAAAAAGAAAAAAAAAGAACTTTTGAGTTATTGAAAATCATAACCAGTTCTAACTTGATCAATTTTCACTAATAAATTTCCATATATTTATTTTTTATTAATTTATCTTTAAAATTTAACAAAATAGTCGTTTTGAAATTTTCAAAAAGTCAAATCTAAGAGAATTTTATTTTTAATTATCGAAGTTCTGAAAAAAAAAAATGTTGTTTTGAAATCATTGTCTCACAATTAAAATTTATGTTAGGATTAACCTCTAAGAAGTCATAAAAAAAAAATGTTGAATAAACTGCTGAGATATTTAGGGTAACACGTGACTTTTAGTACATGCTGAGCAAACATATAATATATTATAATTTATAATGTATGTGTTCTGTGAAGCTTTGCTACACGTGACCTAGTCGAAGAAACTTCGGGATGTTTATAGTGAGGAGAGGGATATGAGGTTTAACCTTCACCTTACAGAACCAAAACAAGGTCCTATCTAAACATATAAATTTATGAGTTAAAGCTGAAAGAGCAGAGAAATATTGTAGGGGGATAATTTACGCAATTGGTTGCTATCAATGATTTATCTGGGAAAGCCTTTTACATTATACAATTTAAACTAATATGAGTTGAAAATAAATGTTTTCGTTAACATGAAACGGTTATCATAATGCGTCATCTATGTCAAGAAATATTAAACAAATTAGATGAAAAAATAGCCGGACATACTTCGCACGATGGGTGTACTTCGCTCGTCGGGGTGTTCTTCGCATCTCGGGTGTGAATCTCTTGGCGGGTGTATTGAATTTTTAAGAAACGATAAATCATTTCTTCGATAAAACGATTCTGAACGAAGGAAGTTAATAATATGAGAAAAAAAAAATACAAAAATTCGGAGTGCCGGGCTGAAAATGCCGAGTCGTTTATGTCAAATTATGAGTAGTTTTTTCCAAAAAGAAATTGAAGAATTGAGAAATTAAATAAAATGACCTCTTTGAAGTACAATCTAGAGTCAAATCTGGTTTCAAAAAGTTGCTGATCGAAACTTTTGGACAAGTATTTCCATACGAAAAGTTGTGCACAGAAAAAATAAAAATAAACATCATTGTAAAGATTCGTTCAGAATCTAAAAAATAGATAAAAACGCCGTGTGGTCGTAGAACAAAATTTTGGGAAATGTTAGTGCGTTTGGTAAACTGTGTCCGTCGGGTAGCGATACTTACTCGAGATGTTATCCGAGTCGTAAATAAATTTTGAACGTCGTTATAATGTATAGCCGATCGCGGTGAACGCGACGCTAAATGCCGCCGGTAGCAAACGGTGAACCGATAAATTGCCACTCGAACAGACTAATCGTTTTCCGCTGTCTATTCGTGTTAAATAATATAATATACAATAAACTTAAATACAATTATATGATTCTCTACTTGGGACTTTGAGAGTAGTGAGGAATTTGCAGCTCCGCCCCACTACCGTACAATTGACATCATTGCAATTAATTAGCGTGTGTCGTGCAGGTGTTTTAATTATTATTATTTTTGTATTTTATTTTTATTCCCCCCCCCTCTTTCATTTCGATACGAACAAATCCGGACACACTTCGCACAAGGGGTATTCTTCGCTCCTGGGGTGAAACTCAATGGATACAATAAATTTAAAAGAAACCATCAAAGTAATAATCAAAATTAAAAATTAAAAAAAAAAAAAAAAACATGCATTGACCATTGTATTACCACGGTAATCACTAGTCTTAGGGACTTTTGGCATTTGCATATATTTTTTGAAAGATTATTGAAATAGGAGAGTCAAATATAAATACTATTCATAATGTAAAGAATCTAAATCTTAAATTTATTTTAGCATATTTTTGCATGTTTTCAGTTTTTGCTTATTAGAGCATATTTTAGGTTTTAAGTGCTATAAAGTGTTATACAACTTGTTTTATTTAATCGTGTCCTGCGTCTTTTGATTTACATTGATCAAATTAATAAGACACTGATGTGCACAGCATAGTCAAATAGACTGTCATAAAATAGTTTTAAAATTGTATTTAATTGTGAAATATGATCTAGGTGTACGGTTTATTTTAATCACCAATAAATGACAGCCTTATCGCGGAAAATATAAAAAATTATTGAATTCTACAAACAAGCATTAAGTTTGATTATAAAATTTTTCAAAAATGTAGCAGTACAGTGTAGTTTTCAATTAAAAATTAATAAATGATAAATTTTATCCCACAAAAAGCCCCACAAAAAATCAATGAGTTTGATCAATAATTTTTCAAAAAGTTTTACTTAAATACCATTATTACTTATTTTGTTGAATGGTAAATAGATAAAAAAAGTTAAAACAACAGTTAGGTATGTACTTATATATCATATCAATTATTTAGTGCAAATTTCGTTGTTTTTTAAAGCATATTCGCATGCATATTTTACTGTTTTTTAGAACTAGAAGTCCGTAAGCTTAGTAATCACATTCAACAAATTAAATGGTTTTTATCAAATTGTTCAATAGCAATCAAATAAATAATGAAAGCGAAAAAAATTAATAACTCAAACTATAATGATTTTATATTTGAATTTCGGATTTTTTGAATTACATTTTTTGAAAGCCGATTGATTTTGTCCACAAACGGATAAATAAATAAGTGCATAAAACGTATTAATTTATCGCAACGGATCAAATTGTCCATTACATTTTTGGTGAAAAACATAAACCTGATAGAATTATCGGGAAACGGATCGAAATGTCTTAAAACGGCAGACTAAAGGGTCTCACTGGGTCAAACTTCATTACCACACCCAATACGTAGTTCTTTACTGAATGTCAATGATTCCAGAAAATAGCGTAACCACAGCACCAGTCGAGTACGTTATGTTGCCTATGCGCTCAATTCGTGGCTTTGACTTTTCTTTATTTTTGGTTCGTCTGCAGCTATGCGATACCAGCTATACCTACGCCTAAACAGTATGTAGAAATAGCTATGACTTGAATAATATTATTATAGTTAGGGGTGAGAAGTTATAGGGGGTGAAATGGGTAAAATATGCACTCAAATGTGCACAAAAGTAGTCGAAAATATGCATTTAAATTTATTAAATATGTATAAAAATACTAAATATTAAAATAGTAAATAAATATTTTTATTCTGATAGATAATAATTAAAGGTGAGAAGTTCTAAGAGATGAAATCAGTAAAATATGCATGCAAATATGTACGAAAATAGTCAAAAATATGCATTTAAATTCATTAAATATGGATTTAAAAAACACTTATTATTAAAAAATGTTTATAGAAATTATATTAATTTACATAGGTAATAATTATAAATAAAATAATAAATACTTTGTACTCGTAAATAAAGGAAATTTTTTGCATTAAGTATGTGAATATATTATATTTTCAACATCTGAACGATATCGAAAGTCCGAATTAATATTTTTTAAATCAAAATTTCTGTTTCTGGCCGACAAATAGAATTATTAAAACAGCTGCAGGTCCCTTCGCTTCACGCTGAATGTTAAATTTAAAACCACACGAAACAATTTGTGATCAGCTGCGGAATGGGCGTTCAAATATTAAAACATCAAAAATGAAGGAAAGCTTGCATCTTATGACGTGTTAGAAGATTTATAATCCGCTACTCCCGTGTGAAAAAGTTATGCATGTAACTAAGAATAACGTAAAATTTGGAAAAAAAAACTCGTAGTATTATTTCATAAATAACTACATTTCGAATCAGTGGTTAAAGTGAGAGTATACGGAAGGAAACGGAGCTCTCTTCTTATTTGGAGTACAATCAAGTGCGCCCTTTAAGTCAAATCCCGAAATGACGGGGAGACGCTTTAATTTTGAGCACTGAAAAGTGAAAAAGCTTTAGTATTAGAAATTTATTCGAATAGTCAAAATTTCAAAATTATTACAAAAGAGAAAAAAAAATAATAATTTTAAAAAGAACTTAAATTATTATGGAATCATAAACGATAAGAATTTTATGATACGACCGTGGTCATTAAGTACTTGGAGCACGATCCACCTTGGAGTATATAATAGTTATATCTTAGTCAACAATCTTTATAACAGTGGTGATAAACTTATAAGTTGATAACTGCGCAATGTGACGGTATGGAGAGTATAATAATAAATATGTACAAAAAATGTTTGTATCCGAGTCCATTATGTATGGAAACAAATGTATATTTCACTTAGATTTGTCTGCATCTATTAATAATGAATATGCAAATGCAAAACGTCCTTATCCCTACTTATGATTAACATCGACACTCTGATCAGTGACGTATATTTCAATAATTGGATATAAAACTGAAAATTACACTCAAGATCCGTATTAAAATAAACCCTCATTTAAATTTGGAAAATAGATAAAAAAAAAAAAAAAATATTTTGGTATTTAATAAAAATCGTAGGATGTAAATACACAAAATTGAATTTAGCTTATTAAACTATTTAATTTAGTTTGATATAGAATAAAATAGGTTGAGATATATTTATATATAATTGTGTTTTAAATAAAATGGCCGAAAAATTTTCAAAGTCATTATTTCTGGTGATCAACAAGTAGATACGACGATGAAGACGAACCATCATTTCATAATATTATTGCTAGAGATAGGATGTTGATGACCTAAAAAAATACCAAAACTGACCCCAAAAAAATGCTTTAATGACCTAAACATTGTAAAAAATGACTTAAAATACAGATTGAAAAATATGTAATTGTAAGTGTCCAAACATATTTAAATTGAGTAAGAAAATTAAAAAATCGACGTGAACATCGAACATAATGTCGTCATATTGACAAAGAGATTATCGGGTTGGTTGAATACAATTTATAAATTTAATATTCGATAAGCGTGTACATCGGGTACATATTCTGTAAAAACAAATGTTGTATAAGTTGTATGATACTGTGTAAGCACCTAGTATCTACCAATAAAGTATATGTAATTGTAACAAAAACTCTTCAATTATTTTCAAATAAAAATATTTTAAAAATTTAAAATTGTTTCTACGTAAAAGTCTCGATTTTATTAGAAAAATGACCGATAATTTATAAAAACTACAAAAAAAAACGACGTAAAAAGCAAAAACCCAAAACGTGAAAAAATGCAAAATTAAATTTTCGTGTATTCCGTATCAGGGAGGAATGAAACGAATTTTTAGCTTGGAAAGCATTAAGGATTGGATTAAGGAAAAAAAAAATGCATTTGTCATCAACATCCTATCTCTAATTATTACTATGCACTAGTGGTGTGGTAACAATATTATTATTATTTTGCCTTTGATCTTTTAATTAGATATTTGGCTACAAACGATCATTGAGTTTTTAGAGCATGTTGTCGGTCGGTCCTATAGTGAAACAGAACATTTCGTTTTCAGGTGGATTTTGGAACTGTTTTCCGACTGTCGTCATCGACGGAACCAGCGAAAACCGTGATGCTCGAAGTCAGCGGCCCAGATCTATTACGAGTGTCCGTCAACACAAGAGAGTCGAATAGATCGGTACTAATCGCTGCGGTCTTAGCCGATGGAATTGTCCATCAGTTAGGATTAGGGTGAGTTAACTAAAATATTAAGTCGATTCACTCTGTGTTGAATAACAGAAAGCATAGTTATTGGATATTTGTTATTGATATATCGTGTGGATTAAATCCGAAAAATACACCGTATTAAAATATTTATTGAATAATTAGTTAGTGTTGAAATACACGCTGATGGTAAATATATGTGGGTAAAAAACATCTACTCTGAATTATATTTTGATTTTAGCATCAGTATATTTTACATCAATTATTGCTCTCGACCGGTGTGACACTAGAATAATAAAATTGTATTTAAACATTATCAATGTTCAACATCCCGTGGCCATACGTATACCTAAATGAAGCATTGAAATGGAATAAGCTTAGAGTGTCCTGTTGAAAAGAATCAAATTACCGTATCGAAATATTGTATTCCTTGCTCAATCAGATTACTGATAAGGAACTGTTAACATTAATAAGGAACTGTTAACATTGATAAGGAACTGTTATCATACTTTAAAATTAATGTTATTGTTTTTGTATGTCTTATCTAATATGAAAATTTAAAGTGGCACCAACCAAATAAGAAAAAAAAAAAATTTTTCTCTAAATGGTCACTTTTAGCGTATTCCATTTGATTGCTTCAATTCACTATATATTACAATATACGGTATGACTACTCTATATATTCTTTACTCTATGATATACAAACATTTTTATGATAAGTATACACATACATATATATATATATACAAGGAGGAAAAAAAACATGGTAATCCATATTATAACTCCTAATCAGTGGATCAAATTAGAACATAATTTTATTCTTTTTACAATACTGTTGGTGCTAATCGATTTTTTAAAAAAATTAATAAATTGTTTTCTTGACAATCCAAAAATATTGCATTAGAATTCCTATAAAATTTTATATACAACATCATTTTTATCATTTCGGCTCCACCGAGGTGCTTGGTGGTACTGAAAATTAAAAATAAAAATAAAAATTATTAAAACTCAATGTTTTTTATCTTAAAATAATATTTATTGCAAAATTCTACCCTAAAATGATGCGTCACATCGTTTTTTTTTTTTTTTTTCATTCTCGGCACCACCAAGAACCATAATGATGAATTATAGTGATACCACAATGGTGAAAAAATTGTAAAAATGATTTCATACTTTAAATTGTATGAGAATTCTACATACGATTTAGTAATTTATTGGTAATAATAATATTTTTAGACTATCGTAAAAACTATTTATTCATTATTTTTAAAATCGTTTAACACTTTGAGAATTGTATGAAAGAAGAAAAAAAAAAAACAGATCATCTTATTTGATCCACTGGTTTTGAATATCAAATGGATCATCATGCTTTTTTCACCCTGTACATATATATATAAATGTATATTATGATAATATTATTTTGTGTTTTATAAATTTATAATACACTTATGTTTTAGAATAAATAACAGAACAAAACATAAAAAATGCAGTTCGCATAATTATTAGTAATATTGTATGTGGCTTATAAAAATATAATTGATATACGAATTGATAATGGCGTTATAGCACAGGTGGTTAAAAATACAAGTAAAAATCGACGGACGAATCGATTATTTTTTTGTAATAATTATAAATTCCATTTTTTACCTGATAATGAATGAAAAACATTGAAAACGAAACAGGTGTGTTAGTGATAAAATGAATTGGCAAGTGAGTAGCCCACAAAATGAAGTCCCGCAATGATTTAGCCTATCACAAGTATCACATTAATAATTTTTTAATTATATTAATTTTATTTTCAATATCATATTGTACAAATGTACATATTATATTTAGTTCAAGTGTATCGCCAATTTATTTGTATTTTAGTTAGGGTGTTGGCGTGAAATAAAATTATCATGAACACAGGGTTTACACGGTATTAATTAATTATCTCCATAGGCCATATTATTTGTGAACTATTGACGATAGTAGGTATCTCTTCTGAGTGACGTTTCCAGGAAATTCTTATGATGGGGAGGTAATCTAGAGGTGGGGTGGGAATTAAATTCAGGACGAGAAATTATATGCCCAGTCATAGACACGATTAGGAAGGATTAGACTCCCAACAACCACTCAAAACTAACTAGGTCTTGGAAACCAGGAACTCACTAATCTTGGTAAAATTTGATAAGTTTAATGCTCTTTGGAGAGGAGGGATCAAAATCAATCAAATAATTGTGTTTTCCCCCTAACTAATTTTTTTTATCCTAATTTCGCTATTAGTTTTAATAAGAATGAAAAAATTATTGTTCTCTTGCTTCAATCAAAAAATCTCTTTTTAAACTTTTTCGTATCATTATCTTATTAATACTGTTTCCACTTTAAAAAAATACGTTTTGATTGACAGCAGTTGCCTTTTTATTCATTTTATACACTTTAATATTATAATAGAGTTTATACTAGAAAAAACTATAACTGCTCTTTTTTACAAACCATAAACCATTTAAATGATAAATGTTTTTTATTCATTTTTATTACATATTCAATATCGTATAAATTTCATATACTTACAACTAGGCACATTGGTACATTCTGATCATATGCAAAATAACCCCAGTTGTAAAAAGATCTACAATCATAGTATAGACTACTACAATAATTATTATTTGATCATTCCATTTTATGATCAATTTATTATTCATCAATTATTATTAACATAACTTCTAATTTGATTTACTATCTCATTTTTCATGAAAATAATACTAAATTTTTCGAATTATTTGTTTAAAGGTGCTCTTATATTTTACGGTTCGAATTTTATAGCGAAACAATAACACGGGAAAAATACAACGTGGAGATTACCCCTCCCCCACGCCCTGTATACGCCGCTGTCTCTTTTAATATTGTCAAAAAAAAAAAAAAAAAAAGAAAAAAACAAGTATCATCTAAAATTAATCAAAAGTGTACAAAAATTGATTTGGATGGACACCATTTTGTGTTTCGATATTAATTAATGGCTGTGTACTGAAAATAAATTAAAAATAAAAATGTAATTTTATTATTATTAGGGCTGAGATTTTTTTGGTACCAATATTCTTACATTTTGACGGGTCAACAGTAGTAATGACAACGTTTAATATTCGGGCATTCGAATAATGATGTACTTATGACGTATTGTTCGTTCATCACCACTATAATGAATAATAAATCAGAAACTCGCCATTGGCATTTCGTTCGTCAATGGTATTGAAGAGAGAACAGAGAGCTAGAGGACAGAAAATAAAAGAATTAATTAAATTTCGCGAGGAAATCTCTTCGACGTTGAAAAATTAAAACTCTATTGTTTTCAATAATTATTATTATCAATAGCAGAAATACCAAGCGCCAGAAAATATTCGAGATTATCTCAACTCCCACACAATAAAATAATATAATTATGACTTGGAAATCTTTTCTGTTAAATATTACTTTTTATGATTAAATATATATATATATATATAAAGGAATAATAATAATAAATAATAATGAAAAATACATTTATATTCATAGTGCACGAAAGAATTAATTATTAATTAAATTTTTTTTTTTTAATTAAATGAAAATATTTTCATAAGATAAGCACTGGGCAACCACACCGACTTTATATAGTGTTATTATATTAAAAATTATTACTCTGAGGTGCTTATCGTCATAGGCGTGCGCATGATGGGGGGGGGAGGTGGCTGGCAAGTCTATGAATATCTACACCAAATAGATTAACTAAAAAATAGCCAGACAATAGACATATGTATGTTTTCTAAAAAAAAAAACTGATAAGTAGATATCCAAATGAAAATAATTAAATTAATTGATATTGGTATAATTTTGTTTTTACGTTATTGAAGATTGTAGCATTGCGCCACTAATACTTTTTTAATGTTTTCAAAGTTAAAACATATCGTCAATAATTAAAGACCATTAGGAAATTTTTATATTTCGAAAAGTAATATATTATGTTATTTCCAGTAATTTTTTATGATCATAAAAACGGATTTTAAGAATGTTGTGCGTGAATGTATATTACTGTGTAACCTACAATATGATGTATGTGTATTTGCTTATTTATTGCCAATTTAAAAAATTTAGCATAAAATATGGTCTGAAAAATTGTGAAACTAATAAGAGATATATGGTCTTTAAACGAAAAAAGCCGGACATACTTCGCACGACGGGTGGTATTCTCTTGACGGGCGTATTAAATTTTAAAGAAACGATAAATCATTTCTTCAGTAAAACGATTCTGAACGAAGGAAGTTAATAATATA
>JAIPRM010010741.1:0-13516 GCA_025469315.1 Stegophylla sp. TES_Ste_2020
ACGTAAGAACAGTACATATTAACACGTTTAAAATTATATCAAATAACCAACTTGTATAATATTATTATTTCATTATGAAACAGTACCGTTGCAATATGGAAAAAAACAATACCATAGCATTTTACCTATTGACATGGTGCATTCTACCGATGTAGATGACACATTTGTTAATCAATATAGACATTTAATGTAAAACATTTCACATAATGAGCCAGAAAGTGAATGACATCATTTTGACGAGAAAAACGCAAGGACAGTACATATTTATACGTTTAAAATTATATCAAACAACCAACTTGTATTATATTATATTTTTATTTCATTATGAAACAGTACCGTTGCAATATGGAAAAAAACATTACCATAGCACAATAAAATTGACAGCACTGACACCGGCGAGCGATATCATCGACCGTACAAATTTCACAAATGATTTCACAGAGTTTAAATATACCAAGTATAAATCCTAATTTTATATTCCGTTGATAGCTAACATTTTGTCTATAATTTTGGATTGGCCCAATAAAATTAGAAGCATTGTTCTTTTAAAAGGCGACTCTGAAATACTCTCGAATATATAGCATAGGGAGTAAATATTTTAGTCATAGAATCACAAAATTAAACTGAATGTCGCATAAATCATAAACGTGAGAATATAATATATTCAGAACAAGACATAAAAATGAGTGAATTACCCATATTCAAAGAATACAGTCTCTATACTTCAAAATTTATTTTCGATACAATGTGAACAATTAATGAAAATGTAATAAAATAATCAAAAACTGACGTTAAAAGTATATTAAGTTTTGATATGACATAGAATGGTTTTTTAAAACATTTTATAAAAAATGTTGGAAGTATTTCGGGTGACTTGAATATTATTTAACCTGGTATAGTTTTGGTAACTTATAACAAACACGTGTATTACTGAATAATGTAGAGATAAAACGAAAAATGTAATCGAACTCGTGATGGAGATATTCATTAACGACTCCAATAAAAAACTAATTCTTTTACATTTTCAAAAGTAAAATTGAATACTCTCAGACTATAAGTTAGGATAACGCACCATTATTTCAGTATACAGAAAAATATGTACCACAATAAAATAAAACCAGTCACATTTTAAGACGAAAATAGCATCTCCTTAAAATGAGATTCGTGAGAATTTTATTATTATGATATTCAAAGGAGGTATGTCAGCTCGTGCATAATAGATATTATAGTTGTGATATGTGATAAAAAAGCTAATTGAATAGTTTGATACATCAATTATATATTAATAACCATTTTAAGCATTACACACCATTTAAAAATGTATATAAAAACACGATGCCATTTTACTTATTGATATGGTGTATTCTATCGATGTAGACAACACATTTGTTAATTGAAATAGACATTTAATGTAAAACATTTCACATAATGAGCCAGAAAGCGAATGACATCATTTTGACGAGAAAAACGCAAGGACAGTACATATTAACACGTTTAAAATTATACCAAACAACTAACTTGTATAATATTATTATTTCATTGTAAAACAGTACCGATGCAATATGAAAAAAAACAATACCATAGCAATTTACCTATTGACATGGTGCATTCTACCAATGTAAATAATACATTTGTTAATCAATATAGACATTTAATGTAAACCATTTGATACAATGAGCCAAAAAGCGAATGACATCATTTTGACGAGAAAAACGTAAGAACAGTACATATTAACACGTTTAAAATTATATCAAATAACCAACTTGTATAATATTATTATTTCATTATGAAACAGTACCGTTGCAATATGGAAAAAAACAATACCATAGCATTTTACCTATTGACATGGTGCATTCTACCGATGTAGATGACACATTTGTTAATCAATATAGACATTTAATGTAAAACATTTGATACAATGAGCCAGAAAGCGAATGACATCATTTTGACGAGAAAAACGCAAGGACAGTACATATTTATATGTTTAAAATTATATCAAATAACCAAATTATTTTATATCATTATTTCATTATGAAACAGTACCGTTGCAATATGGAAAAAAACAATACCATATCATTTTACCTATTGACATGGTGCATTCTACCCATGAAGAAGACACATTTGTTAATCAATACAGATATTTAATGTAAAACATTTGATACAATGAGCCAGAAAGCATATGATATCATTTTGACAAGAAAAACAAAAGGACAGTTCATATTTACATGTTTAAAAATATATCAAACTATCATCTTGTTTTATATTATTATTTCATTATAAAACAAATAGAAACAACTGTTCTAACATGTATAGGAATACAGCATTGACTCTTGAATGCATACAATACTGTAACTCAACTAATGTTGACTGTAGATTTATATCACAGTGGTTTTAAAGAAAATTGACCAACTTTGAAAATGTTTCAAAAAATCAGCGATTCCAACAGAGAAATTCAACAAAATTTTAACTTAGCATCTATGAAAACATGTTGATAGTAATAAGCACAGCGCATTCAATCAAGATTAGGCAAATTAAAATAACTGGGATAATATCAGTACTCAAACAACCATAAGCGTGGGCTAAACCTGAGTGGCAAACCATAAGAAATCAAAAACAGAATATGATTATTGCAATAAAAAACGAACCAATGTACATCGATTTATTATACTCTTGTTATCTTATGAAGCAACGCATATAATTCCTTCACTAGTGTTCTTTGTAATTATTACTTCAATAACAAATTTTCTTAAAAAGTATACATTTAATTAATATTTATAATCTTGATTTACAAAAATACTTAGGACTTCTGAACACTGAAATCAAAGTTAGGTACACAAAATAAAAGGAATGATTTCAGTTTACCTACAACCAATAAGAATGAACTATATTTGAATGACAAATCGAAAGAAGTCAAAATCAGAATTTTGCGATCGCTATACAAAACCAATTTAAGTACCAGAAGTATATTATACTCCTGTTATGTTATAATGAAGTATGCACTAACTTATTCATTTGTGCTGTTTGTAATAATAACTTCAAGATCTAATTATCCTTGAAAATACTTATAATCAATTTTGATAATCCTAAATGAAAAAAACTTATTTGTGTTGAAATTTAAACATTTAAAATATTATATAACCATTAAGGTGCTAAGTCACCAGACTTATATTTCTGACCTTGTTGTATGAAATATATATATTTTAAAAATTTGCTCCTATTACTGGGAGAGAACACTATAATCATATACATATTATAACACTTCATTTGTATCAAAAATTTCAGAAAAATTAATAAGTACACATTTAACTAAAGAAAAGTAAGTTAGAAATACTAATTAAGATATCCAGGTGCTCTTTTAAAAATAAAATGATCTACATCGAAAATTTGAACCACATCAAATATATGTAAATTACATACAAGGTTCATAAAATTAAAATAATATTTTTTTTTCATGATTAAATTAAATATCAAGAATCATTTGGTGTAAAAATAATGCAAAATAAGTTGATTTTTGTTTTTTAGAAAAAGCAAATTATTTTACATACTTTACATACAAATAAAATTTAGTCAAAAATAAAATCTTTTTGGTTACCTACTCAGCAAGAATAAAAATCAAAAAAACCTATTTCCACAACACAGTGCCTGATCCAAGGGGAGGGGAGAGGGATAATTAGCTAAATACCCCCTTACACTCCCCCCCTTTGATTTTATACTATAAGTAATAATATAATAATGTTTAACAAAATTTAGAAAAAGAAAAAATCTTTTTGATTACTCAGCAAGAATAAAAAGAAACCCATTATAATATAAGGGGAGGAGAGGGGTGATAATTGGGTAAATACCCCCTTATACCTCTTCCACTCTTTTGAGGTCATAATTTATAACAGGTATTCAACCTATTTTACCTATTGAATATGACTTAATTTAGTATGGGATACATTTAACTATTCTGTTCCCTTTAAATGATTTCAAAGTATACCTGACTAAAGAAATACACAGTTGACTATATTTTGAATATTTTTCAGATGGAACTTTTGGAGTTATGTCTGGTTCTGAAAGCATCTCGAATTTTGTGTTATCTGTCAAATTAACCTATTAAATTGAAAGAATGTTTGTTATTATTGTACAAAAATGTAAAAAAAATTTTTTATCAGTAATTCAAATTTTATTTCTTACACAAAATTAAGTTATTCCATCACATCATCTTAAATGTACTATAAAAACATTTGCACATTAATAAAACCAAAGATGAATATTTTGATTTATGTATATTTCAATCACTTGAAATTTGATTAGTTATTGAAAGGTCGAAAATTCAATGCCCTTGCCATAGCTAAGTATAACATACCTGGAAAGAATAAAAATTATTTTATTACAAGGTACTATGTAATTATACATCATGTTGTGTACATAAACAATTAAAATAGCTAACAAGTAATTTTCTGTAAAATGGCACATGCATATTACTTCTCAGTGGAGTAGCTAGAAACTCAGAATTAGACAACTCCAATTTAACTTATTACTTCATAAAAAATAATTGAAAATATCTGTTTCTTGCATTCACTTGTAAAGAATTTTTTCTTTATTTGCTTGGTTTAAACTTGATTTTGTAAAAAATATAGAGTTGCTCACTTATAACAACAATCTCTTCAATTTCTATTGACAATATTAAAGCTATTCTCAGAGTAAATTACAGACATATTTTAAACTTTAAGAATCTAAAATTTCATTTCCCAGTAAAAAGTAACAAATTCCATTGTTTAAATGGACAATGTACAGAAGGCTAGAAGTTATTTATAATCGGAATAAAAAAGTTCAAGTTCTTAAAAATAATAGGTATCTATCAGCATTTTATAAATTAAAATATAATTTGTCATTATATGTTATCACAAAATAAAGTTAATGAGATGCATGACATACACAAAATATACAGGGTGTAACATAGGCGCAATTAGAGGGAGGCTTGAGGAGGCTAAGCCCTTTCAAAATTACTCATAGCCCTTCCAGAATTTTTGAGAATCACATAAGGTTTATGCCTTTTTTTGGCGCTAAATCAATCAAATAAATATACTCCCTCCCCCCCCAAAAAAAAAAATGTTTTCTAAGTCGAGCCAATTGGGTGTACCAAGATGTGACATATTTGAATACAATTTCAGTGTACATTTGTTGGATCTTTATAATTTTCTGTTTTTTTGTAAGCTGCACTCATATTAATAATTTATACACTATAAGAATATCATAAATCATCAATATCAAGATTGCTAAAAAATGATGACATATTACAAAAAACTTACTTGGAATACCAATGTAGTATACTGGTTTTACATGTTTGCAGTATTGATAAAAATAAGCTCCAACCAGCAAAAATGTAATTGAGCCAGATATTCTGCAAGGTACACAATTTGTGTTACGAACATAAGCCGATTTGACAGACTCTTCATTCATAGTTAACTTCTTTGCCTATTGAAATCAATCAATTAGTTAGCTGTGTACACTTAATAAACAATATAGCTTACAAAAGGAGTATGGATAATAATTACATACATATTAAAAACATTTAAAAAAAAAATTCGAAAAAAAAAAAAAAATGATAATAATATTAATAATAAAGTTAACACGATTATCAATTATTATATTCAGCAAATCCCAGTAAAAATATACTAGATTCTAACTATGAAAGTAAATATGTGAATTAAAATTTATTATTTATGCTACTCAAGAAAATAGTAAGTGGTGTATGAATGAATAATAATACTAGGGGTAGATTATACTCCTAGTGGTTCTGCTGTGGTGTTTACACTACCATTTAATTTTTAATTTTTAGTGTACATTTTAAGTATATTTTATTTTGCAAAACATGCACATGAATTTACATATACATTTTCAATCACTTGAATTAAACAGAGAAATTTATTAACATATATAATGGAAGAAAATTTTGCCACAGTGTTTACATTGTTATGATATTCTATCTTGAACCATTAGACTTATGACTAATTTCTGATGAATTTGAGTAAACAGAGAAAATGTGTAACTATTGCAATAAGTAGTGTAGGAAGAGCAAGGGAGGGGTCTCATTTGGGTTATCTATCATTATACATAAGAAAGAGGGTTTATTAAAAAGGGTTGAAACACTGCTTGGAGGTTATGTAAGTATAATAAATCTACACTGAGATTTTTAAAATATACTAATGAAGTTAGGAATATTTTCCAATACAATTAAGAAGGTAATAATAAAAACAGTTCAAGGTTCACATAATTACTTTTGATTTGTTTATGCTGTACTTACTAACTAGTAATAAAAATACAAGTACCTACCCACGGATCTAAAATATTTATAATTCAATGTTAAAATAAAATAATAAGAAGTATATTGAAAAAATGTGATTATTATTAAAATTAAGTGAAGGAATGCATACAAACATTTATAACTAGAGTCTGGATTTATATTCTATTATATCATTTGATATATTATGATGTTACATGCAGCAAAAATTGATGAATTATTCCCAAAATATTCACAAAGTATTCTTAATATTCCTAAAATATTTTTCTAAAAAAATATAAATTGTTTATAAATTACAATAAACAACAAGTTATCACATCATAATAATAGAATCTATTATTTGCATTTTTAATATTGGTATGTTCTGAGTATAACTGTATATATACATTTATTTGAACAACAATTTCTTAAATGAAATTACCGATTTATGGCGACTAAAAATTAAAACTAGTTAAAAAAAATTGGAAAACATTCTGAATTCTCTAATATTTCTCAAATACAATCCAATGAAGCAGAAATATTCTTGGATATGTTCCATAAGCTAAAATGTTCTTAAATATTCTCTGAGCACAAAATATAGCTAAAATGTATTTTACCAAACCATGAACAAATTGTATTTTTTAATTATTTTTAATTTTTTTAAATTAGAATAATTCTTTTTAAATATTAAATATTTTTACACTTATTCTGAAAATTAAAAAAAAAAAGTCACAGAAACCATTAGTTTAGGAGTTATGACATTTAGAAATTTACCTATTTTCAATAATCACATAATATATCTAATACTGCTTTTACATTATGTGTTGTGACTTGGTCAGTGCACGTTTACATATATATATATATAAATATATATATAGTTCGATTTTTTTTTTCAAATTTTTAATCACTTATAAATTAAAATAGCTTAAACTACTTTCACAGATAAATTATATACCAATTATGTTCCCTTGCACGATATGTAGTACCTATATGTGATTTACGATTATATACTTATCTCGATACATATATAATATAAAATATATGCAATTCACCATTACCAAGTCGAAATGTCCCCATGTTGCACATCAAGCCGGGGGATATTTTTGATGTGTGGAGCGAATTGGAGTTGATCAAACACCCGGTGAACTAACCTACATTTATATATTACATGTTTAACAAATCTTATCCATGAGTGAAGATATACTATTCATCGGGGGGAAAAAATATTATATAAAAAAAAAAAAAATTGTGTTAAGATTCGAATAATGCACCTCTGCATTAAGCAACTATGTTAACAAGGGATTAATTTTATGATGATTAGCTGTATAAACAAGATCACAACAATATGCAAATTTAAAAATTCTATAACTCAAAAACTAATGATTTCTACAAGTTTTTTTTGTGCTATCGTTTTTAAAATGATAATTTAATTAGGTTTTGAAAAAAAAAAAATTGATAAAAATACATTGTTTGGTAAAATGAATTTGTTCTCAAAATATGCATGAATATGCAACAAAAACTTATTTTGATAGATTCTACACATTATGAAATGTAAACATTTCTTGCTCCCATAAAATAATATGTGTTCGTTAAAAATATGTTTTTGCATAAAAATCTAAACACTAATAATAACACATATACAAACCAATAATAGTTTATATTACACAAAATACATTTAAAGAGTTAAAAACTATAAATGAAATGTCAGAATTCACCAAATATCTATTGTGTATATCAAAAACACCAGTAAATGTCCACAGTCACCACTCATTGGTAAGCAGTCATGCACCTTAAAATATAATACACGAGTTGTCATGTAAAATGCTGCAGATAGATTTATTTACCGTACGGGAAAAAAATATCATAAGTGGTCAGTGGCGTATCGTCGCGGTAAAAATTTTTTAGAGAGACGGTTAGCGACAACAACGACTACTATTGCTACGAACGTGATATATTATGGTAGGTACTTATACTTTTAATAATGAATTACAAGATACGTTATTACAGTCATTAAACCTATAAACCTATAAAATTATAAAGAAACAACAATCTATTTATACAAGCTGCCACCATTATTTATGCAATCGTAAAGCAAAACTTAAATAATGAGAACTGAAAAAGACAAAACACAACTTGCTATTGGCTCCTACAATGGCGGCATTTAATTGGAATATTAAAGAAACAAATACTTACTGGAAAAATGAAGATAATGGACATTTCATGTACACTGTTTTTTAGTGAAATTCGTAAACACCCATTGAATAAATGTAAAATACAAATGAGGTTGTCAGCAAGTTGTCTGCATGTTAAAATGTAATATAAAAGAACTCTCGGATTGTTAATAGACCAGTGTGTGGCCGATTTTATGTGAAGTAGCAGATGGTATGTACAAAGATAGTAGTAGTATAATATGGATAATATTCTGATGAAACAATTTTTTATCACGGGTTTTTATCAATGATTGCAATAACCATAGATAATAAATGATTTATTATCTATGAAAATTAATCCAGTCATAAGATAATACCACAGAATAAATTCTAAATTCTAAATTATAATAATGAATTAAATTTATTATTATTAAAATAATAATATATTTTAAATTCTAATATTATATTATCTATGAAGTTAGTATTACTCACGAACTAATACATATTGATGTCCGTGGTATTAATATTCTATATATTATCACAATGTAACACAATGATTATCGTTAATCAATTGTGGAGGATTTTTGACCTCCATAATAGATAATATAAACTATAATCACAGAGAATAATAATATGAAAATTTGAGAATATTTTCATATACCAAATATTTTAGTGAATTATTCTATAATACTTGCATAATATTATACTCAGTGCTATAATCATAATGATGTATTGTGATATAGAAGGGATAAAACGCTTAGTTATAGTTAATATTGTTTATGATAATAGTATAAGAACATTTCGTACCAGTGGAGCAACGGTTTTCTAGACGAAGAAAACTGAATACTAGTATTTGCAATTATGAATACAATATTTCTTGCGTAGTTAATTGATTATGGATTGATGGTGATCGAATCACGGTAAGTAAAATGAAAAAATAAAACCATCTCATACAATACTACTAGGTACTGTCGTAATGAAATTGAGCCTTAAAGCAGTCCATTATTAGTTAATTAAGGAGATTATTATATTATTAATATGTTACTAATATCTCACAGTAAGTATACTTCAAATTTTAACGATAAAAACAACAATATTGTAAATTTAGCATTAATAATACATTTGTTTCAGTTACATAGATCATATTATGATAGGAAATATCCATAGGTATGATCTATGGAAATAACATTCATTAATTGTACATTTCTATCTGCTTTGTTTATATATTCTGCTATGCATTGCACGTATAATACATATTAATACAATTACTATGTTTAATACCAATAAATTCAACATTTATTTAAAAATCGAAAATTTTAAAATATCCAATACTAATATATACCTAATAATTTATTAACAAATAATTTTTATCAAGGTAAACTCATACTTTTGATATCTGTCTTATGACAATAATTATTATATCAAGTATCTTATAATTTCAAGAGTCTCTTCAAGATTTTAACTTATATAATTTTTGTCTAATAAAACTATGTATTATACAAGATAAATGATAATACTGAATTTTCATACCGTATATTTTATAATAAATATCATATAAAAAATAAAGTGACAGTGATTTTATTGTATTCATAGCAAAAAGTTTTCAATGTAATTTTTAGGATTCATTGTTCATATATTGAATGTTTTTAAAATAAATTTTTAACAGTTAACTATTATCGTCATTTTCCATACTTGAATGAATATTTTCATTTTAATTAAATTATTTATTTTTGGCATAAATTATAAATCTGAGTATTACAAATTAAATATTAACGGTAACTGCAATAAGTTAAACTCAATTTTTGATCATTTACCACACATATATATTTAATTAATAGAACTTAATATCCCTATATAATCATGATAATGATAATATATCATTTTCGCTGAGGTATTTTATATCATAATATGTGACCACTAAAACAATTATATTAAAAACTATACAGTGAAGTCTTTCAAGTCTAAATTATAGTTTTCATATATAAATAAATGGAAGTTTGTGTAGAATATGTATATATTAGTTTATAAGTCTAACATTACTTTACAACAATATGAAAATAATGTACATCATAGATGATGGCGAAACCAATGCGCACACAGTTTAAAATTATAACAGCATATTTATGCATAATTCTCCTCACTAGTGTATTCAATTGACCAAACATCACTATATTTTGATATGATTGCAACGTACTCCATAGATCAGAGATGGCGAACCTATGACACGCGTGTCACAGTGACACGCGCACACTATTTTGGTGACACACGCAACTATTTTCAAGCAGATTTTCCCAATTTCGTCATCTAGATTCAACTTTGGAATTTTTAATAAATCCACATAATATTAAATTTGACAAATTTGAACTTAATTTTTTTGAGTGGTTAAATATTGAAAATTTAGAAATGGAGTTAATAGAACTTCAGGGAAGTAATATTTGGAGAAATAAATTTATTAATTTGAATAATGAGCTAGAAAATAATCATCATGAAATTGGTAGGGATGTTAAATCGGAAACTTTGATTCTTATTGTATGGAAAAGTCTTCCAAATTAATTTGCATCTATGAAAAAACTAGCTCTTTCTTTATTGACAATGTTTGGATTTAATTATGCGTGTGAGCAGCTTGTTTCTTCGATGAATTTTATTAAGTCAACTGTAAGGAATCGTCTTGGAACAGATTTAAGTGAAGCATGTGTTCAACTAAAATCAAACAATTACAGTCCAAGAATTGATTTATTATATGCCAATAAAATGCAGCAACAAATTTCTCATTAAAAATGCATGTACAACAATTTTATATTTTAACATTTTAATATTTTTTATCTTTTATAAAATAAATTTTTTTACACACTTACGTGTTACTTATACTTTTGGTATCTAATATATTTAAACTATTTGATAATGTTATATTTGACTTGTTTTAGATTCTGAACGAAGTGAAGAAACTAGTGTTTTTACAATGATGTTTTTTTTTTCTGTGTATAACTTTTTGTATAGAAATACTTGTCCAAAAGTTTCGATCAAGAACTTTTTGAAACCCGATTCGCCTCAAGATTGTACTTTAGAGAGGTCATTTTTTGAACTTATCAATTCTTCAATGTTTTTTTTGGAAAAACTATCCAAAATTTGACCAAAATCATCATTTTTTAAACAGAATTTTATGAAAATATAAACATAGATAGAAAATCCTATAAAAAAGATTTTGGTGTAAGAAAATTTTGAAAATGTGAAAAAAAAATTTTGGACATTTTTTTTTCTTATATGTATTATTAACTTCCCTCGTTCAGAATCGTTTTACTGAAAAAATGATTTATCATTTCTTTAAAATTTAATACGCCCGTCAAGAGAATACTACCCGTCGTGCGAAGTACACCCATCGTGCAAAGTATATCTGGCTTTTTTATCATTGAAACCATAGATGTAGGAATTTTTAAGTATGAATAAGGGTTATCAAACTAGTTGACACGCAGGGAAAAAAAATCCAACCAACATTTTTATTTGACACTCTTGTACAAAAAGGTTCGCCATCATTGCCATAGATTATGGTGCAAACCCATGCGCACACTATTTAAACATATATCATGATAATAATGCTTAAAAATAGACACTTGTCTTCTTATATAATTGGTTGAATATATGATTTTTCTGTTTTTTTTTCTCTAATTTATAAACTATGTCATGTGTGTACTTACAATTAAAATTACATATTTAAAAAAACATGTTCACATAAAATTTTATATTCAAATTTAATATAAGAATGATATAAGGAAATTAATCTATTAATATGAAATACTTTATATTGTTCCATAATGAGAAATTAAGAATGATTTTTTTGTTGTTAAATATAGCACATGCTTATGTGTGCACCATTATTTTTATACATATAAATTTTCTAGGAATATGTAATTAATTTGATTTCTAATAAATTTGATGTGGTTTCATCTGCATACAATTATTATCAATCAATTCAATTTCCTTCATGTAAAACTTTTTTCTGTGTTTTAAGAGTAAAATCAACAAGGATCTCACAATGATAATTCATGAAACCACTTGCTTAAAGTGTAAAATATTTGTTTGTATTCAATTATACAAACATCCATATACTTTAGTAAGAACACAATGTACTCCATAGATTATGGTGAAAACCCATGCGCACACTAGTTAATCCTTATATCATGATAATTATGACTAAAAAATATCTTCTTATATCTTTGGTTAAATATATGATTTACTTGTTTTTTTTTCTCTAAAATTTTTAATCTATGTTAGGTGTATCTTATTTACAATTAAAGTTAAATACTTAATAAAAATGTTCACTTAAAATTTTATGTTCAAGATTAATATAAGGAAATTAATCTATTGATATGATATACTTAATATTGTTCTATAATGAGAAATTAAGAATGATTTTTTTATTGTTAAATTGAGCACATGCCAATGTGTGCATCATTATTTTTATACATTTAAATTTTCTAGGAATAAGTAATTAATTTGGTTTCTAATAAATTTGATGTGGTTTCATCTGCATACAATTATTATTAATTAATTCAATTTCCTCCATGTAAAATTTTTTTTTGTGTTTTGAGAGTAAAATCAACAAGAATCTCACAATGATAATTCATGAAACCACTTGCTTTAAGTGTAAAATATTTGTTTGTAGTCAATTGTAGAAACATCCATATAAATTAGTATGATCACAATGTACTCCATAGAGATTATGGTGAAATCCCATGCGCACACTAGTTAAACATATATCATGATAATTATGCCTAAAAAATATCTTCTTGTATCTTTGTTTAAATGTATGATTTACTTGTTTTTTAGATTCTGAACGAAGTGAAGAAGCATATGATTTAACAATGATGTTTATTTTTTTTATTTTATTTATTTTTTTTTTCATTTTTCTCTTTCTGTAAACACTTTTTCGTATTGAAATACTGGACCAAAAGTTTCGATCAGTATCTCTATAGAACTGGAATCATACCCAGATGGTACTTTAGAGAGGTCATTTTTCCAATTTCTCAATACT
The DNA here is from genome assembly GCA_025469315.1 of Stegophylla sp. TES_Ste_2020. Lineage (NCBI taxonomy): Eukaryota > Metazoa > Arthropoda > Insecta > Hemiptera > Aphididae > Stegophylla > Stegophylla sp. TES_Ste_2020. The sequence goes on from JAIPRM010010741.1 coordinate 13,445, forward strand.
TTTTCCAAGCGCGGTGAAAAACTGTCAAAAAATTAACGAAAAACGGCAAAATATGCAGTTACCGGAATTTTC
>JAIPRM010010742.1:0-13516 GCA_025469315.1 Stegophylla sp. TES_Ste_2020
GAACTATTTATTTCATACAATTTTCAATTCTTGAATTACTATTTTAATAATAACTGATATTAGAACTTGAAAATATAATATATCCCCACTCACATATATGCCTAATTGACTTGAAAGTTTGAAGTTGAAATTTTGACGAAATTTGTTAGTTTTATCTAAAATTACACACTTTAACGTAGGTATATTAAAGGAAATTAGTTCAACTGATCTACCTATTTTTTTTGAAATTTGGTAAGATGGAGAATTTTGTTGCGAATATTTTTGTACAATACATTTTTTTACAGACGAATAATTAAACATTTTACAAGGGTTTGATTGAAAAAAATTGGAGGAAGTACTGACAAATATTATGGTATATTTCTAGTTTACAAAGACCCAAAAATGTTGGTAATGATTTTATACCACTTTATATAATTTTTGACGCCGAGTACAATGGTGATAACAAATATTCACGCTCATCAATAGTTACCAAATTAATCGATTTCAAAAATGTAGTAAACTGCGCGTGTTATATTAAGTACATACAATTTTATCATGTATCGAACTGTCGACACGAATATGGTAGGCTAGTGAAACAACCAGTCACGTGGAGTGAATGATATGGGTTCGAAACCCGGATTTTGCATTTAAATTAAATAAAAAAATTTTAATAAATAAGTGTGATACAAGTTTTAATATAATGACTCTAATGTTTATTAAATGTTATAATAATAATTATGAATAGTCAGTATTATAATAATAATAATAGTTTAAAAGAAAATTTTTCAATTTATTTTAGCTGTTGTTGGTGAAGGAGGGGTGCATGAAAAATATTTTGCCTACAGGCGCAAAATATCTTAATCCGGCCCTGAGTATATATATATATATATATATAATATTAAGAACCATTTATTTATGTAATATAATATATATTACAGTATTTATGACTATATTTTGGAATTTAATTTTGGAACGTTTTAATAATACAAGCAAAGAACTTCAAAAATTAAATATTGATTTGGGAAAAGTAGTAGAGCTTTTTCATTAATAGGTTTTATAGCATCAATTCGAACTGATGAGTTTTTTACTGTAAATAAAAATTTAGTAAACAATTTAAAAACTGAAGAATGTAAGTATGATACAGTAAGAACTAAAAAAACGTAAATTTCCAGCAGATGAGGCTAGGGAAAATAAAGTTTATATGACTAGATGAGAAAAATTTAAAGTGGAAACATACTTTACAATTTTAGATTGACTGAAAAGCGAATTAGAAAAGAGATGTGCTGCTTATAATAATATTTTTGGAAAGTTTGATTTTTTGGTTAATTTAAATAAACTTTCATCTGAAGACATTAAAATAAAAGCTAATGAACTTCAACGATTCTATCATGAAGATTTAGAGAAATCCTTTTCTTTTGAAAGTATTCATTTTAAAAATCACCTTGAAAATTTAACTATAAAAAATGAAAATAATTTTAGCTTCATTGAACTATCACAACTTATTCGCAGTCAAAATTTACAAACAATTTTCCCTAATGTTGACATAAAATTACGTATGTTATTATGTATGACAATTAGTAATTGTTCTTCTGAGCGAACATTTTCCACATTACAACGTATCAAGAACTATTTAAGGTCTAGTATGGAAGAAGATAGATTAAACTCATTGAGTTTATTAGCATTGGCGCAACTTGGTAAACATTTTTAGGGGGTCTAATATATTTATTTTATTAATTTAGCCTCCCAAACTAACCTAACTTGAATATTTTTTTTTATTTAAACAGTACCTTATAAAAATTTAATTCTTAATCCGGTGGATATTTTTCTACCAAAATATTTCTCATTTTAAAATATTTTATTTTTACAGATAGCGTAATTTTTATGATATATCAGTATTTCTAGCAAATTATGCGGTACTTCATCAGATTTTTTTCATTGAAAGCCTTATAAAATTTTGAATTTTTATTCCGTAAATTTTTTTCTGGTTATAGCACATTTTACCATTTTTTGTAAATTTTCTGGCAGTTTTCCACGCACCCATGGAAAAGGATTGAGAAATTTTAAAAATTACCTCTTTAAAGTGTCATATGGGCGTAATTTCTGTTTTTTTTTGCCTTGAGGGGGAGAAGGGGGGTTCAACTTCAAAACTTCCCTATAAATATCTACGCCACTGTAGTCAAACGACACATGTTATAAAATTTCAATGATTATTTTTGAAATCGTTACAAACAAAGTTGTACACTGTCGAACGATTAATAAATTCTATTGCTTTACTTACTCTGCTTTCTGGGGCCAATGCTCCAAACCGTAACATGAAAAAGAAATCAGAAGTGGTCCAAAAACATTAACCTTGCTAATTTTTGTTCTTGTTAAATGTTATTATTTTTATCGGGTGTTTTCAATACATTTAAACATCGAAGAGGGGGTTCCAAGCCCCTGGACCATCTTCCCAATTATAACCCTATTTAACAATTATTGAGGTTCTACTACAAAATTAAATAATATGTGTAGGTGGTAGTCATTCAGTTGATATTCTGAATAAAGGCACTATGTAACTCATAAGTTATAATTTTGAATTTCGATTTTTCATATTACTTATAGTAAATTTATTTAATTTAATAATTTTTTTAAAATTTTTATTTCGTAAATACAAAGAAATATTGAGAAAATTTGATTTTTTTTTTTTATAAAACAAAGTTTTGAAACTCAGCTTATTATACATTCAATTTTTTTTAAATATTATTCAAGTCTACTCAATATTTTCAATTTAAATCATTACTATTTTTTGTATATCATACCATTTTGATGACCTGCACCAATCAACTAAATAAAACAGGAACCCAGGCAGCGATAGCTGACTTGGAACTGCCTTGTCCTGGCTGTGAGTTTAGTAGGAGTATGTTTATGAGATAAAATGGTAAATCAAACATTTAAGGATATAAGTATAATATAAAGTACATAAGTATATGAAGGAAAAATAGAATTATTGTTCACTTCACGAAATACAATTCATTAAATTGAAAAAAATTACATTTTAATAATGATTTATTATTAATTATCATATCAATAATTTACTATCAATAGTTTTGATACAATCAAAAAATTTATTGTTCCAGACTTAACGTAGATAGTAATTAAACTTAATATTATTCATGTATAGGCAATGTTCGTTTATATAATAAAGTAAAAATAATATAAATTATAAAGCCTCTGAATCGTAATAAAATGAACGATTTTAAAGGGGAAAATTTTTTTTTTACAAAACTTTTTTCTAGCATTTCTCGTGTTAATCAGATGCTTCTGAATCAGATGGTTCAGAAAATAAGTATAGTTGTTTTGTTTTCTTGCGCCTTTTTTTACCTCGGGGTTGGTATACACAAAGTTTGTGCCCGATTTCAGCTATCTGATTTGAATTTTTGCACTTCAACAACTGTTTCTGTAAACTTTTCATACCTTCCGAAAATCGCGTTCCATCTAACGGATACGCCATATCTTTTGACCATCCCAAACGATTTGCATCGCGTTCGGCCTGGGCGTCCGAGATGACGACGCTGAAACCGGCGTGCGCGTAATACAGATCAGCTGGTGCGGGTGGCTCCGCGCCTTTCGGAAAAAATGCAATATTTAACTTTCTTACAGCGTCGGTGACCATGGCCGCTTTCAGCAATTTACCGCCGGCCTTGACATATTCGGTGGCCAGTTCCTTTAACAACATCGCACCGAAATTTAAGAACGAATTTTTGAGTAATTTCAGATGTTTATCGGTGTACTCAACGCAGACGAAATTCCGTAACACGGCGTAGTCGTGACTTTCATCCGGCGGTATGTTGACGCTTGATAACTGTAACCGACCACCCGGTCCGTTTGGTGATAGTTTGATCACACCTGCACGCTCCAGATGCTTATACTGCTCATACACCAAGAACATCTCCAGTAGGCGATTATCGATCCACCACCCGTTGAATATGAGCCGTACGGTGTCGCATACGAATTGCTTGGTCGATTCGTTCCATTTTGATTTTGGCCATTGGTTCTCGATAGTACGTATTTGTTTCGTATTTGAGGAACGTCTTTTGATCAAATTAAAGTTCATGTGCATCATGTACGCCTCGAGGTACGCCGTGAATAGCAGATACGGCTCGGTTTTTCTCGAGTTTACTATCAGTGCGATAAAGAACTCCTGCTTGTTCATCATTTGCAGCACGGCACGAAAACCGTTGTTTAAATGATACACAGGATCTGAGATCGGCATCGGTTTTTCTGTATATTCATTGAGCCTGACTATCCGGGCGTGAAATTTCGACAAATTCAGTGGAATTTCCTTGTTTATCTCTTCTATTGACGACGCCCGTTTAACGATCTTCTCGAATTTTATAAGCTTGACATCGTTTATTTTGACCAATGAAAGCAATTTTTTCTTGTTAAACTTTGAGCCGGACTTTGTGTCGGATACTGAGTTGGACTCTGCCTCGGAGTTGGATTCTGCCGAGGAGTTGGATTCTGACTCCGACACCAAATTTAGGGTGGACCCAGAGAGGCCCAACGTGGCAGACCCAGATGAGCTCGACAAAGCGAATTCATACATACCCGCTGAAGTTGACCCAGATGGGCCCGCCGAAGTGGACTCAGATAGGCCCGCCATTGTGGATTGTCGATGAGTATGGAGGAGTTTCATGGGTAATTTTCTAGATGAGGCTTTTGGCAGATTTGAAGAGATGGGACTGGGAGTAATTGAGCTCTGTGTGGATTTGGCCAAACCCGAAGTGGCCTTAGATGAGTTTGAAGAGACGGGCCCTGATGACCCAGATGGGCCCGCCGAAATGGACTCATGCAGTTCTACCGAAATGGACCCAGATAGGCCCTTCAAATGTTTTTCTTTACATTTACGAGCATAGACGAGCCTGGATGGTTTTTTAGATGGAACCGTAGATACTTTAGATTTTTTAGGCATCTTAGAGAGGGGCAAGGATGAAACTGAGTTCCGGGTGAACTTGGCAGAACCCGATCAGATGGCCTCAGACGAACTTGGAGAGACGAACATGAACAATCTCTTTAAGGAAGACCCATCGCCGTTGTCTATTTCATAAATCTAAACACACAAAAAAAAAATAGTAGTTTTAATCTTGTGTACCTAGTAAACAACCTCTAAGTTTTATTACAGTATTTAATTATCGTTTAAGTTGAACTACGAAAATTCCAACTTTTATTTAAACACATTATAAAAAAAAAAAAAATAGGTTTGAAATATTAAAACAATTTGTTTTAAGTGAATAGATGGAAAAATATTTTTCAATTAAATTATAATTATTGCCAATAAATATTTAGTAAAATAAACGTTAAAATACCTTTTGACTTAACAATAAAATTACAAACGTTCGATTTTTTATTTAAAATAATAAATGTAGTTAAAGCATAGGTTAACGTCAGCCCCCCCCCCAAAAAAAAAAAAAAATGTCAACAACCCCGCCTAAAATTGAAACTTTATTCGAAATGTTAACCATATTGTTATTTGTTTTAAAAACTATCTATTATAATTTATATAATAGGATCAAGAAAAAAAAGGGACCAAATTTTTAAAAATTAATACTGTCAAAACATCTATTAGTAATAAAATAACATACCTAATGAAGGTATAAAACAGTCTACTGCAGAAGATTATTTAAGAACAAATGTTTTTTTATACAATTTTAGACGCAAATAAAATAAATGTAAAAAAAAAAATGGAATTTACCAGAAATTTTAACAAATGGCATTATTCATAGATTATTTTTGCAATCTTAATTTTAATGACAGTCTTCGTTTTATTATTCATAGCCATGTAAATACCCAAATATGTAATATTTTTATTCATTAATGACAATATAACACTATTAATATGTGAAAAATGTATACAAATTAAATTAAATTAAATATATCGACAATATACAAGATAGAATAGATATAAAAACAATCACACTCACACTCACACATACACAAAATATAAAAGATATCTACATTTTATATACATAATATAAAGAACAATGACATTGTCAATTTCAACACACCCACCAAGAGTATCTGACTCAAGGAGTGAAGTATATCCACAGTGCGAAGTATGTCTAGCTTTCTTGTCTATACTTTACTATACTTATCTTTGCTTTACTTTACTCTACTTTAGTTTTATTTACTTAACTTCATTTAATCCAATAAATAAAAAAGGAAAAAAGACAACTTTTACTAAAAATAAAAAAATTTTAATGAGAAAAAACTCCCATAATTTATTTTTACAGTCTCAATATTTTCTTGTGTCAAAATGTTTCTTATACAATTATTCTATGTTTAAATTTTTATTAAGTTTGGATTATAAAAAAAAAAAAAAGGTAGTTACCAAGTCTTTTTTGCCTAATTTTGGGTAATTTTCCCCAAATTTTAAGAAAACAATTGAGAATTTTGAAAAATTGCCACTTAAAAGTGCTATATAGAAGCAAATCTGGTTTCTAAAAGTAACTGGTTAAAACTTTTGGACAAGTAAAACAATACGAAAACAAAACATTCACTCTTCAGATCAGATACTCGGGTAATTCCTTCTCTCCCCCCCCCCAAAAAAAAATAAATAAATAATAATAATAATATCTAAGAAATTTAAAAAATTACTTCTCCATAGTACCAATTAGAGGAAAATCTGATTTCAAGAAGTTGCTGATCGAGAATTTTAGACAAGAGATTCATAAGAAAAAAGCCGGACATACTTCGCACGATGGGTGTTCTTCGCACGACGGGTGGGATTCTTTGACGGGTGTATTGAATTTTAAAGAAACGATAAATCATTTCTTCAATAAAAAGATTCTGAACGAGGGAAGTTAATAATATAAAGAAGGAAGTAAATAATATAAATATAAAATAGTAGGTTAGATACTGTAATTTAATTGTGTAAACATATACATAATATACAATATACATGTATACATACACAAGCGGTCCGTGTAATATGTGACAACTGATAAGACGTTGTGGTTCTTAGAAATGTATTTGGGCGGCAGTCCAAAGGCCACACCGTAATTACCGATTTGTATCGTATTAAATTTAGAGTCGAAAAATACGTACGATAAGATAAGCGAATAACAAATACCTACCGTACTTTCGAGTTTTTTTCAGTCTTACCCTTGTAAAATGTTTAATTCTTTGTCCGTAAGAAACTTTATTGCACCAAAATATTCGCAATGAAATTTTCTATCTAGACACCAAATTTCAAAACAATCGGTTTGGCCAATTTTCTTATATGTACGTTAAAGTGCGTGATTTTAGGTAAAACTAACGAATTACGTCGAAATTCTAACTTCAAACGGTTATAAAAAAAAAAATTTGATTAATGATTTTCGAGATTTTTTCAGGTCAAGTAGACGTATATGTCAGTGAGATAATATTAAATTTTCAAGTCTTAATATCAAAAATCAAAAATTTTATTACATAAAAACTAACAAAAATTTAGATATTTCCGAAATTTTCAAAATGCTGTACTTAACTCAAAATTGATTAAATCTTTTTGAAATTTTTATGAATTTTTCTCGTTACTATTTTTAGTGGTTGGTGAAAATTTCAAGTCCTTTGCTGCATTATTTTAGAAGTTATGTCAAAAAGTAATTTTCAATTTTACGGAAATTGCGGTAATTGCATATTTTGCCGTTTTTTAAAAAAATTTTTTCATATTTTTCGCATTATTAAAAAAAATATTGAGAAATTTGAAATATGACCTCTCAAAAGTACCATCTGGGTTCGATTTTGGATCTATAAAGTTACTGATCGAAACTTTTGGACCAGTAGTTCTATACGAAAAAGTGTTCACAGATGAAGAAAAAAAATAAACATCATTGTAAAAACATAAGCTTCTTCACTTTCGTTCAGAATCTAAAATGTATAAAGAAAAAAATAAACATCATTGCAAAAAAACTAGCTTCTTCACTTTTACTCTGTTCAAAATCTAAAATGTATCTATAAATTTTCACATATTTTCGACAATAATAATGTATTAAAAATATAATATATGACTTTTTCATCAAAATTACGTAAATAATAAGAAAAAAAATATCAAAATGGGAAAAAAATGAATTAAAATTGGCGTCATTCAAATCAGATTCGAAACGTATTTACGTATAAAAATTATCTATCACACTCTCTTTAAAAGTAGAATTTGCAACAAAATACGAGCTCTAATTATAAATGATAATAATTTATATTTATAACCGATCAGATTTTCCCAATTGCTAGTATTTGTCGATTACCGCTCAGAAATTTACCACAAGCTACCATTCATTATCTCATCTACCCTGGGCCGTCCTAAGGGTGGGGTGTCTCGGATATTCGTATGGGCCGATATCTCCCTTCCCGCACTTGAAAAATCATAATAATTTTCTTTATCAAAGATTTTTGAAACTTGGGGTTATATAAACAGAGTTTAAATTTTTATTTGATAATATAATGCAGTGGTTATCCATCCCAACTGATGGTCCACGGACACCTAAGGGTCTATCGGTCGATGTTAGGGGGTCCGCGGCTGTGTTTATCAGGATGGAACCTAATATTTTCATAGTTTCTTTAGGGGAGAAATGTGTATTCATAATATTACAAAAGACAGGCTCGTAGCTACAAATTATTAAAGGGGAGGGGTGTTATTAATGGTTAATTGACGAAATTATACTCATCAAATAATTGATTTTACATATACTTTATTTTATAGTCATACAATCACACTATAAGTGAATTAATGAGAAAATGTTCGAATATCTTATTAAAATTTAAAATATACATTTTGTCTTTTATATATTATTATTTATAAAAGTTTTATTTCAAAACCAACTAATCTGATTTCGTCTGTAGATACTACTATATCGCGATGAATATAATATACTAAACCATTTAATCGATTTTTACCAGTTGTTTTTTTAAAATATTTTCTAACGCCTTAAGCAGGAAAAGAATCTTTCCCTATTTGCTTTTGTCACAAGTAAAGTAAACAAAATTCTTAAAATATTTATACACTTCAGGGAATGTTTCTTCATTACATTCAATGAAAGCTTTCATAACATTTTTAGAAGTTTTCTATTTTTTTTCTGTTAATGCCGTACTGAAAATGCATCCATTACAGATTCTTCATCAACATCAGTACCTGATGATAATGCCTCATGATTTTTTAAAAATCTATCATTTATTTGTTCTCCCAAATTTTCTAAAAAAGGTATTTTATTTTCATGTATTTCCATTAAGGTAGTTTGGTTGTTATCATTGATTATAGAAAAGACAGATATGACGTACTAATATCGTTGGGATGCAGGGAGATAGTACCTCTATCATAAGTAGATCTACAACGTACGTGGTGCGGAATGGTGGGACCTCTATCATAGGTGGATGAACAACGTGCGCGGTACAGTATCCTATTGGTCATAGGCGGAGAGAGAGGGGTTTGGTGGTGCCGATGTTCTAATAATACAATATTTCTAAATAGAAAATAGAAAATTGATTATCATGTATAATCGTCGATATATGTCGTCGATAAAATAGAAAGAACTAAATTATTATTTACCATTCCTTCACGAATCGCGTGGTAACTGTACTGTTCATGTCTTTTCTGTGCATATTATCATTTACAGAGCAAGGCTGGTTATTTGTTCTGATGTCATACTTAGTGTTTTTCTATATTGTCAATTGTTACCTACTGTGTTTTTAATGACCCTTACGTCTTGTCAGTACCAAATGTAAAATACGGCTGGTAATAAGTGTCAAAATTTAAATTGTGGGAAATCAAAAAAAATGTTTCCTAATTTGAATTAATTTTACATTCTAATTAGAATTTCTTAATGAGTTAAATTTTTTAGATTCTGAATGAAAACGAAAAATGTAGTGTTTTTACAATGATGTTTATTATTTTTTTTAATTTTTAGATTCTAAGCGAAAGAGAAAAATGTAATGGTTTTACAAATCTGTGTGTATGTTTTTTTTCGTATGTATGAAATCATAATTTCGGATAGAGATACTGGTTCAAAAGTTTCAATCAGTATTTCTATAAATCGGAAATATTATCTGGTTGGTACTTTAAGGAGGACATTTTTCCAAATTCTTAATAATTTTCTAAACGCATGCCTAAACTACAAAAATTGATTAAAGACGGTAAAAAACTGAATAACCCGAATTTTCATAAATTCGATTTTATTTTTTTAATATAACTTCAAATATAATAGAATTAAAAAATTTAAACTATAACTAACTACTTAAAATAGTCACATGCACATCTCATGAAATTTTCAAAAACACTTGACCAATTTTGAGCTAAGTACAGGACTTTAAAAATATTGGAAATTTCTCGTTTTTTGTAAATTTTTAATTCACACAATTTGAATGTATGGATATAAAGACCTGAAAATTTAATATAAATATATTCATGTGTATTCCCAACAGTACTGAAAAAATCTCAAAAATCGTAAGTCAAGTTTTTGTTTTATAACGGTTTAAAGTTGGCATTTTGATAGAATTTATTAGTTTAACTTAAAATTACACACTGAAACGCAAATAAAAAATAATTAGTACGACCGATCTTTACGGAATTCGCCATTTAAATAGAGAATTACAAGGTGAATATTTTTAAGCAATACAATTTTTTACTGATGAATAATTAAAAGTTTTATCTATAAAGTTTTAATTGAAAATAAAAAATAGAAAAAATACTGGCAAATTAACTGGAAATATCGAAATAAATGTTGTCATGAAATCCATTTTAGTTATTTATTTATAACTTACAAAATAATAGAAGTAAAAATTTGAAATAAAAATTTGAAAAACAAATGACTTATCATTCCTTTAAAATTCAATATAACCACCAAGAGTATCTCACTCAAGGTGCTAAGAATGATGCGTAGTATGTGCGGTTTTTTTTCTTTTTTCTTTTTCTGGGAATACTTTTTCGTATGGATCTACTTGTCCAAAAGTCTCGATCAGCTACTTTTTGAAACCGGATAGGTCTCTAGTTGATACTTTAAAGAGGTCATTTTTTGAATTTCTCAATTCTTCAACTTTTTTTTTTTGGAAAAAACTACCCAAAATTTGACAAAAAAGACTCAAAAATTATCATTTTTTGACTTTATGAAAATTTTAACACAGATAGACATTAATATGAGAAACATTTTGACGCAAGAAAATTTTGAAAATGTGAAAAAAATTTTGGGAATTTTTTTAATACTTTTTTCTTATTATATTTTTCCTTTTCTTATTTTATTAGATAAAAAAAAGTAAAATATAGACAAGGGAGCCGAACATACTTCACACAACGTGAAATCAATCATTTTTACGTAAAATAGTGATTTATTATTTAATTGACAGTTGATTATTTGGTGTTTTATGAGATTATTGTTTTTAGTATTTGATACAGACATTTATTTATTACCCGACATACAATATATAAACACACGTATTTAGTATTCGAAGCTCCGCTCAGAATCATTTTACTGAAGAAATTATTAATCGTTTCTTTAAAATTCAACACACCCACAAAGAATACCCATGGTGTGAAGCATAGATCTAAAAACTTTAGTTAGTTATTGGGTCAAAGGTGCGAAGGTTTACTTTCGTAAAAAAGGGGTCTCCAGTTCAATTTAAGTTTTATCTAGGGGTCCTAGCTAATGCTAAATTGCCTAAAATGCTAATTGGGAACCGCTGATACAACCTAACCTACTCATATAGTGCACTGAGTATAATCTATATTATAAACATTGTACTGTGTACCTATACTAAATAAATATAGGAAAAAATGCAGTTTCTTTAAAGTTTCTTTAAAGTTCAATACACCCGTTAAGACTATCCCTCTGACATGCGAAGAATACCCCGACGAGCGAAGTACACACATTTTTTGTTTTGAAAAACTAAAAAGATTTTTTTTTTTTCTTCCTAAAAAGTTTACCTAAATAAAATTTTGTATCTAAAAAATTTTTGGAAAAATTAAACTACTTAAAAAAATGGTTTCACAAATAAAAAGACAAAATAATCTTCACTTAACCCAAAGTGTAAAAATTAAATTCTTTATAATCAGAAAACTTACCATTTTAACACTTTGTTTCGTCCAGTCTAATATTTGAATTTGTCTAGGTGATCACTATATAAATCTAATGAGTCAAAACCAATAAAAAATAATCTAAATTCTATAAAAATACGAAACAATTGACTAAAAATTAAAACTAATTTTATTATTTAAAAAAAAATTTCGATTTGGGGCTTTGAAACCCCTGGCACCTCCCTTGGATACACCACTGACTGCTAATAAACCACAGAATAAACAAAGTAAAATGGAACAGCAATATCTGAAGTGGGCTTCTTGGTTCGTTCGCTAGATAGATATCTAGGCGAGTTAAATACCATTTATGAAATATAAAAATATACATTATAAATAATTACGCCCTGATGGTAATGAACATTTTTAGAATTTTACCATACAATCCGGTAATAACTCTTAAGTTGACTAGGAAATTCATTAATAGTGCAATTTATAATATGCCTTTTTGTTTATTACTTTAGATTCTAAGCGGAGTGAAGAAACAAGTATTTTATAGTAATTTATTATTTTTATTTTTTCTATAAACTCTTTCGTATGGAAATACTTGTCCAAAATTTTTGACTAGCAATTTTTTTAATTAGAATTCGGCTCCAAATTTTAGTGTTTTACTTAAGAGGAAATTTTTTGAAATTTTCAATAGATTTTCCACTCAGAACCCTTATACTTTTCTTGGTTTCAATATAAAATACAACACTTAGTTTTAATTTCTCCAGTATAGCCTTTCACCAAAGAAATATCCTTTCGTCAAAATGTCCGTTCGTGGAAATATTGTCTTTATCCAAAACGACCGGCAACCTGAGACAGTGGGCCGAATTCATAAAACAGAATGATATCCTTTCAAGTATAAAGTTAAAGAATAAGGTTATGATTTTAAGTAAAAGTAGGAGTATAAGAATTTTCTTTTTTCCATATTCATAATAATTACCTTATATTTGCGAGGATATTCTCCAAGCATAAGTAAAAGGTTACCTTCTTTGAGTTAGGTGTTTAGGTGAGCTCGCGGATATCTGTGATTTTTTGGTAGTTTTGTTGTTTTGTATACCTCATGTAATCAACAAAATTCAGGTGATCTGATTTATTTTAATCGACCACTCGGTTTTTCTATGGCGTACAAGCGCTTATCTAATCACGGTAATTTTATTTTATTTATACAGGGTGATTTTTTAAGCGTGCTCATCCCCATTTTTAGCCGCAAAAATGCAAAATTTGGGATTTTTTTTCCGGAATATTCAAGTTACTATAAACCCAATATTTTTCATAACTCATTTTTTTCATGTCACCTTAATGGTGTTCTGTGGAGATACAAACTTTCTTTTTTCAAATGGCTACCCCCTATTTTAATTACGAAATTATATTCGGGTTATTTTTCTGTGAATTTTGATGTATTGAAATTAAAATTTGAACGTGTAGTTTTTGAATTATTCAAATTTAAATATTAAGGAAAATTGTCACTTGGCCACATAT
>JAIPRM010010743.1:0-13515 GCA_025469315.1 Stegophylla sp. TES_Ste_2020
AGAATTGAGAAATTCAAAAAATGACCTCTTTAAAGTACAGTCTAGAGGCGAATCGGGTTTCAAAAAGTTATTGATCGAAACTTTTGGACAAGTATTTCTATACGAAAAGTTGTACACAGAAAAAAAAATAAAAAAAATAAATACATAAACATTATTGTAAAAACACTAGCTTCTTCACTTCGTTCAGAATCTAATATATTTATTTTATATTTTAATATTTAATATTATTAGTTGATTTAATTAGTTTGATAAATAGTTGGTTTTACGTTCGATATCGTTATTCATTTTCGTTTGTACGCGGTCTTGTCGAATCTCATTTAATATGGCATAAAACATTATGCTGTAAGTAAAATCAATTAGGTGCGCTCACTGGTAGTGTAAATATACTTATACTTATTATATTGTTCGATAATAATTATTTTAATTTATAACTTATAAGTGGTATGCGAAACGAATTTCAAACTGCACTTCTTGTGATATAATTCATCATTTAGTGGTAATGTATATGTACTATATATTATACAACGGCCAAAATATTCAATCCTTTGTTCTTAATATGACGTGTTTCCGTCGACAAGCAATAATTCTTATATAGATAATTCACAATAGTATAAATTATATTCTGCAATATTGTTTTGGTATCAGCTAATTATTTTTAATCTGGACCACCGCTGAAATTTAATTAATAAATTATTTCTGAAAAGGAAAAATTTTGAAAAATCACTTAATACTTATCTATAGTACATGATCCGGAATAAATAGAAATTTACCACTGATTTTGTACTAATTTGCAGGTGTTTATGAAGATACTCATTGCTACCTCTGTGAAATACATACATATATTTTAATTTATTTTCACTTATAATTTAAATACTAATGAAAATATAGTTATGAAAAATATATATATATGTATATATTTTTAGATTCTGAACGAAGTGAAGAAGCTTATGATTTTACAATGATGTTTATTTTTTTTTATTTTTTTTTTTTTTTTCTCTTTTTGTAAACACTTTTTCGTATAGAAATACTTGTCCGAAAGTTTCGATCAGTATCTCTATAGAACCAGAATCACACCCAGATGGTACTTTAAGGAGGTCATTTTTCCAATTTCTCAATACTTTTTCCAAGCGCGGTGAAAATATGTCGAAAAATTAACAAAAACGGCAAAATATGCAGTTACCGGCATTTTCGAGTTATGAGTCACGAGTTAGAGTTTGGGAACCTCTGCGCTATAGCATAATGGCTTAATAATTTATAATACTTTAATTATTTAGTTTGTTAAGTAATAATTATTTATGATTTACCTTAGTCGTACCTAGTTATCTAGATAATTGTTTTATTATTTCGTCGTGTAAATAGCACAACGAAAAAGAAGAACAAAAAACATGACAATTACGTTTGTTTGGTAACGTATACGTAACTCCAAAGTTTTGAAGATTAAAAAAATAAGCTCATTATTATTTTAACGACGGTTTTACTATTTTATTCGCTGCATTAATATACTCGTTTTATACCAGCGTCACGATAATAATAATAATTATTGTGTTTGCTTACTACGCCATTGTCGGAGAACTATATTTGAGTGGAGGAGAACTTTGGAGGGAGAAATTAACGTTTGTTGGCGTGAATAATCAACATAAAATATTAGATGGTATTTTAAGACAATAATAGGGTTCCTACTTTTTCTTACTCGCTTTTTACGTTTATAGATTTGATGATTTTAAAATGTTGTATTGCTCTCATATGTACTAGATTTCGAAAATATTAGGTGGGGTTTACATTTTACTTTTCTGACTCTTGATGAATATAACTATACTCTTTGTATTCCTTAATTTTTTTTTAAAATTACAGAAATGCGTATTGTTATTTGTTTTTATAAGTTAAAACTTTTTAATAAATAGTGATTTTTATACAAAGTATGAAGTTAGAATGTATATATTTTCTAAATAAAGATACTTCACACGGACTTAAACATTTTTTTCAAAATGATTCGGTTAATTGGGACAGTCACATAATGGGGACAAATAGACCACCGCCCCCCATGTGTTCCCATTAAGTGGATTCTACTGTGTATATATATGATGAAATATGCATACCTTATGTTTTTTAAATTTTTTCTTCCATTATTTTGGCTGTTATAACATAGAGTATTATTTCATTATATTATTTAATAAATTTTGTGGTTTTTTAATTAATTTTTTTCAGTGTTTTAAATAAAAATAAAAATATGAGTAAAAATGTTTTTCTATGTGAAATTTCCTTAGCTTTTCAAAAAAAAAAAAAATCAGTATTTTTCTGTAAGTCTAATAAACTGTAAAAATTGAATTTTATGTAAAAAAAAACCTTTTTATGTCATTGCATTTAAATCGATATTTTTTTCGGAAAGCTGAGAAAATTTCACAAAATACATGTGAAATTCACGTTGGGTTCTCTGTAAAATTGGTCAGAATCAGTAAAAATGTAAAAAATAAACGATTTTTTTTCTTTTCATAGATTTCAAAAACATTATGGCTAAAGTCTAAGACTCCTTTAAGCCTTCCAATTAGGTACATATTTTTGTAACCAGCGGGTGATAATGCATGAAGTATAGGAGTAGTAATTATTTAAAATTGAACAACCTCGGGTAAGTTTAATAAATATTAATCAGTTTATCTTTTAAATTGTACGTTGAAGTAGACGCGCGAAGCGATGTGTCATTATTTAAACTTTAAATAAATGCTTAACGATCAAAATTACTAAATATTTTTTGCTATCATCAAAAATGAATGTAATACAATTTTTATTTTATTTTGTTTGATTATTTTGCACTTGATTTGGAGTTAACTTGATTTTTACGCGCTTAAACGTCGTGACACCGAGTTCTAGAGCGTTTAAAACACGAATTTTTTTAATTTTCTTTGATGTATAATCACAACATGAGCAGTAGCGTAGCTGAAGCTCCACCAAGGAGGGAGCGATTTGTAAATTATTCTTAGCCTAAAATATTTTTTCATCATTTTTTTAATAGTACGCTTATTTTTTTTGCCGTCTAAATTTTTGACAATAATCGTGCTTTCATACATTCAGTCTCTTCAATCTTGTTAAATAAACCATAGAAAAATGTCATATTCATAAAATTGATAATATATATAGATACAACACGTTTTTGTGCAAAAATTCTTAATTATGACAAAAGTAAAAGAATTTTATAGTACATATCTATTATTATAAATACATAAATGAAACAGGTGTTTCCTAAAAAATAATGTATAATAATTTGTTTAAATCTTGTTACTAAAAATATCATTGTTGACAATGACAAATTGAATTAATTTTTTCCAAATTTTTCTAAATTTCACTCAAAATAAAATATTTTAAATTAGTAGTATTAGTTACAAGTATCAAAGTATAAATAGTTACAGTAAAATCGTCTTTTTCTTCTTCTTCTTTTAAAAATGGCCCTCGGTAGATGAACGTTTATAATATTATAAATGTATAATATTATATCTCGATGAGAAAAAACCCCAAGGAGGGGGCGATCCACCCATCGCCCTCCCCTTAAATACGCCACTGATGTAAGTAAAGTACAATGTAATGTATGTGTACAGTGACTTAACGTAGGTACGAAAAGCCGACGTCATTGGTGGGGGGGAGAGGGGAGGTAAGGGCAAAACGTGTTCAGCTCACCAGCGTACTATACGTATTATCGTGGACGTGTCGTTCCATCGCGACCCACGAAAAAACAGTAGTCGCGTACCTACCTATAAACCTATAAACTCATGAGAAAATTGACATATTATTATATACGCGCGTTATTGTCGTGTATACATTTATTTATGCTACACATACACACGTATCTATATGTGTGATATGTGCATATGTGTGTTCGACCGTTTTGTCGGAGAAATCCTCGGGGATAACACATGCAAATGTGTTTATCTGTAAAAAAAAAAAAAAAAAAATGATGAAAAAATAAAATAAAAAAATAGAAACCCTCGTTGTATAGCCATTTTTTTTTTTTTCGGAACAGTAATGGACCGGTACACACACACACACACTCACACATATTCGTACAGTATACACGTGTTAGTGTGTTAGTGTGTTTGTGTAATATATTGGGTCGGGTAAGCAGTCTGGGACGCGCCCGCGAAAAAAGGTCGACCGTGAGGGGGGGATAGTGGGGGTATGAAAAGTGGAGTGTTTTCCCTCCCTTATCATCCTCCTACCCCCCTCACCAATATATATATATTTATATATGTACATACCATTATTCGTACCGTTATTATTATTATTTTTTACGCGAAACGTATTGAAACCCGTAGCGAGTTTGTCGTGGAAAACGGAGCGCATGCGCGCGATAGGGATCTTCGACGAAAAGCTTGTTGCCGGGGTTTTCTCTCCAAGGCCAACCCTCCCCCCTCTCCCTTCTCCGATACTCCTTTCCTCTGCGTGTCTCGTCCTTTGCCACGATCCTTCGTCCCTTGCTAGTCTCGTTCTCCGTCGTGACCTCTACTCTCCCCCCCTCCCCCAAGCCATGCCATCGTGTCCCACGGGCACGCGTTTATTATCCTTTGCTTTTCGCGAATAACGGAAATACCTTCGTGGCGGCAACGACGGCGACCGAGGACCCGACCTCTGTGGTGTGCGCATGTTTTGTACACATACCTCCCTTCCCGCTCCGTTGCTCAGACCGTTACCCTGGCTACTACTACTACTACTACTACTACTACTACTACTACTACTACTACTACTACTTCAAATACTACAAATACTACAATTACTACTACTACTACTACTACTACTACTACTACTACTACTACTACTACTACTACTACTACGCCTTACTACTACTACCGGTGTGCTATTACTACGCATATACGAGGATGCCGGTGGCAGCGACGTCGTGTTTCTCACTCTTTACTCTAATTTCTCCTCTTCACAACACCACTCCACCCCATCGTGCTTATAATACTAAATATACAGGGTGAGATCATGAAGTTGGTGATAATACGTTGGCCGGAGTGTAGAGGGAAGGTGGGTGCGAGTAATGGCTGGGGGTGAGTTGGTATATGTCGTTTCTGGTAAAATGACGTTTTTTCCCTTGATTTTAGATTATGAGTGGAACGAAGAAGCTAATATTTTTACAACGATGTTTATTTTTTTGGATTCTAAGTAATAACAAATTAATATATGTATTTTTCATTTTTATATTATACCTTAATTTACCTCCTCCTTTCACCCTACACCATTGTTTGAATTTGAGACTCGTGTAATGGAACAAAATTATGAATGTGGCCCAAGTAAAAAAAAAAGTTGAGTATGGCTGATCTAGTACCAAATTCTGGTTCAAAAATGGTTGGTCTAAACTTTTGGAAAAGTATTTCTATACGAAAAAGTGTAAGCAGAAGGGGGAAGAATAAAAATAAGCATCATTGTAAAATCATAAGCTGTTTCGCTTCTCTCAGAATCTAAAATACCAAAAATTGCTAATTTTATTTTTTGGTTGGAGTGAAAGTGGTTTTTCGGTAGTAATATACACTGCCATACCAAATTTAGGGAGGACAATAGTACCGTCAGAAGCCGAAACAGAATTTGTTTTTTTGTTTTTTTTCTGATACCATCTTTTTTTGATCCAAACTTTATGAAAATTTAAACATAAAGAAACGATAACATGAGAAACATTTTGACATAAGAAATATTAGAAAATGTAAAAAAAAAAATTGGACATTTTTGTAAAACTTTTTTTCTCATTTAATTTTTTATTCTTTCTTTATTTATTAGAAAAAGAGGTAAAGTACAGTAAAGTATAGATAAGAAAGCTAGACATACTTCGCACCACGGATATTCTTTTCTTTTCGAGTCAGATATCTTGGTGGGTACGTTGAAAATGACGACTATTATATTATTCTTTATATTAACTTCCTTCGTTCAAAATCATCTTATTGAAGAAATGATTTATTGTTTCTTAAAAATTCTACACACTCACCAAGAGTATCTGACTCGAGGAGTGGAGAATGTCCGTGGTGTGAAGTATGTCCGGCTTTTTATTTATTATCTCTATTTCAAATGTAATAATAGTGTAATTTCATTATAGAAAATTTTACACATGGCTTTTTACGAGGGGGGGAGGTTAAACTCCTCAAAGCCTCCCTATTCGGTACGCTACTGGGTACCATGTCACCCCTAATGGAAAATCCATAATATTACAAATCGAAACATTTTACCTTTGTGTCGATCTTAAAAAACATCATTTTATAATCAGTTTGTTCTTCATATTGCTGAGAAGAGAGAATCTTAAATTATCTTTTTTTTAATCCAAATTTTATCAAAATTAAAATATAGATAGACAATAATGCTAGAAATATTTTGGCGCAAGAAACTTTTGAAAATGTGAAAAAATAATTTTGAACATTTTTTTTAACACTTTTTTTCTAATTGAATGTATGAACATGGCATTTGATATTTTGGCGGTATAAGGTAAAGACTATTTTATCTTTTTATATAAAATTGCTAAGTTGAGGAAAGTGCAATACCTGCCAGTGCCCAAATGACTTCCTTAGATTTTTAAACTAGTACTGCATAAAAAAAATCGGTTTGTGCTTTTTTTTTGCATTGGCCACTCTAAAGTATTGCTCAAGGTCGACCAAAGGTTATGCGGATTTTCTTTTCACTGTTATATCCTCAGGCCTCAGTGTTGGGTAAGTTACCTCTTAAATGCAATCAAATTATATTACTCGTTACATTTTATAAAATGTAATGTTATACAGAATTACATTTTCATAATAAATAAACGAAAATCTAACAAAGTTATGCGTTTACTTTCTGTACATATACAATAAATAAACATACATGAATAATTATTTGACACTAAGAAATTTAAATCTAAAAACAAATACTAAATCTGAGTGTAACAATTATTATGTTTGTGAGAAAACAAGTAATGTACTTTTAATTTATATTATACTGTTATCATTGTAATAATTATTGTAATCGTACATTATTTATTTTGAAATTGTAATTGTAATAGGGTTGCCAGACGTCCCGTATAATATGGGAACGTCCCGTATTTTAACTAGAGGTCCCGTTGTCCCAAAAAATCTCTTCAGGACACCAAAATTTCCCGTTTTTCAAAAAATTACCAATACATCCCTTTGACTTTTAAGATATTAATGGATATTATTATAAAAGATATCGATTTTTCAAAGTTCTGATAAATATGATAGACCTGTATGATCAGGAAATTCAATAATCAATTAATTTTATAAAGTTAAAATATATATACTCGTATTTTCGTAAAATTAATGTGATATTTGTTCTATAATTTCATTCCTATTGGCTAATGGCTATTGCCTAAAGAATACAAATTTATTTATTTATTTTTTGTTTTATTTTATTTATTTATTTTTTTAAAATTATTTTATCAAGTTTAAAAATGTTATGTTTATACTTTATTTAGTGAACGTTCTTATTACCATATTCTGTTGAAATATTATTCAAAAATTATAAAACTTAAATATAGAAATTAACTAAAAACATTTTCATTCAAAAAAGAATCAACTGTTGGAGGGGGATAAAATTAATTTTTTCTTTGTCCCGTATTTTTAATTTTGATATCTGGCAACCCTAAATTGTAACGTAATTAAATTTTCATAATTCACATTTCATTTCAAACGTTCAAACTTCTAGTTTAAAATTTGTAACCAAATTACCTTCACGTTACTTGTAATTATTATAATATTTCGTTACAGTAACGAACACCTATAATGTGCGTCACTACCTATGCGCTCTTACCCTGTACATAGGTACACAACAGACGTACACACACACACACTTTTTCGTACGTGTAGTGGTGGCGTATTATACAGGTATACTACGCACTACGTCCTGCTCCAGCCACCGCACACACTCTCCGTGCCGCATCCTGCTCCAGCCACCGCCGCTGTGGTGAAATCCTCCCGGGAACCGCGGGCACGCGCGATTACTACCACCCGCCCCTCCGTCGACCCCCCTCCCCGCTCTCGATCCAACTCGTCGTGCAGCGCCTGACGGCGTCACAGTTGGTCTGGCGCGGCAGCGGCGGCTGCGCGCGAATAGTGACGCGACGGTTGGACGTTGTGGGGTGGGGGGGGGTAGTAGTGGTTGGTGGTCGAGTGCGCTCGCGCGAAATCTCCTGCTCCCTCTCCTTCTCCTCCTCGTGTCTTCCCCCAGCCCCGCCGAAGCCAACTGGTCCCACCCGCTCCGCTGTTCTTCCTCCTCCTCCTCCACTGTATACATAAACGTGCCCTTGTCCACTGTACCTACTACGGTGTTACGGCGTCAGAACGTAAATTGAGATAGTAACGTCGTACCTAATACACGTGAGTGTGTGTTTGTGTTGCGCGTGTCTGTGCGTATATAGTCGGTACAGCGTGATAATGCATTATTCAAAGAACATTATATCTCTTCCACCTCGTCGTCGTCTTGATCCTTCTCCTTCTCCTTCTCCTCCTCCTCTTCCTTCCATCCTCCTCTCTGATCAGTGTGGTCGCCGCGCCACCGGCGTTAAATCGATATCTGCGATACGTATCTGACGCGGTGACGGCGGCGGCGGCGGCGGCGGCGGCGGCGGCACGCGCGCGCGTTTATTGTTTTTAGAGGTTTTTTTTTTCGCTCTACACTTATACATATACACAACACGATTTATACGATTATCACACGTAAAACGTATTCGCATAAAGCCAGGAGCGTTTTCATTTCAGGGTCTAATTCGGGTAAGGGTTTAGTCTCTCGCCCCCCCCCCCTAGTGAAAATATACCACCCGCCGACGGACAATAATTCGCACTGTAAACATTTATATTTTCTTATACGAGCTAATAGTATTTTATTTTATAATTTTTATTTTATTTTACATTTTTATCCGTGCGTACTGTTATATAACAGCGAGTCACGTACGAATGTCAAATGCAGTGAAAATATAAAATTAAATAGGTACATTGTGACTTTAAAGACAAATAAATACAATCTTCGATGTCTTAAAATAATTATTATCTCATTATTTATATATTTAGATAATAATAATTATAAATATTTATTTTGCAAACAAACATAAGCAATTTTTATAAATACAACACGTAGGTACATGAAGTTTGCACACCTCCTTTAAGGAAGCTTGTGTTAGAATTAATAAGTTCTTAAATTAGAGAAAATTACATATTTAGAGAGAGAAAAAAAGAAAATTAATAATAACAAAATAATTACATGTTAATGAGATAAATAAGAATGATTATCGCTAAAAGCTAGAAATATAAATATTTACACAACACTGATAGATATGTTTATTTTTTTTATGAACTGCTTAAAATGATTGAATTTATTAAAATTATTCGTATACTGCTTTTATAAATTAATTGCGATATTATAACTACTTCTGAGTCCAAAAGATTTACTACAATCTGACATAACAATATTTATATATTTTTTTTATAACTTGTGTTATGATATCTATGGTCACGTCATATTAATATACATTTTTTGTTTTTATAGGCTAATAATAACACAATAGTTTTATACAATTTATCAAAATTATCCATATTAAGATATTGATTAACTTGCTTGATATTATACCAACTAGGTAATTTTAAAACGAATTGAATTAATTTTTTACAGTTGTTTTTAATTTATTTAAATAGATATTGAAAGTGCCTCCATCATATTTCAGTACCATAACCATTAACCAATAACATAAGAAATATAAAAATTTTTATCGAAAATATCTCTTAAGTTCTTTAAGAAAAAAAAATATTTTCTGATTATCTATGTTATATAATTAATATTAATTGTCCATTTTAAGCTACTGCCAATATACAAATCCAAATATTTATTATGTTTCCACTTTCACTAAATCTGTGCGCCTGTAACTCGTATTTTGTTTTATTACCTAAAACGTTAGACGTTAAATTATTTTTGATAATGGGATATGGAATTCCAAATACAATTGGCTTTGTTTAATCTAATTTAAAAAGAAAAAAAATACTATCAAACCGTGATTTTATCTTTTTAAAAATTAAATGTGATATTTTGTATAATTGCTCTTCATATTTTTCTTGGCCCAAAATAATAGTTTCATCACTCAGCAGCAAAACAATAAATTTTCGCGTCAACATTTAAACTAAGTAACCCATTTACATAAACAATAAAAAATAGATACCTTAGGACTATTCCTTGTGGTACTCCATGATATATATTTAAAAGTTTACTTATATTATTATTCATTTTGACTTTTTGTGATTTCCCAGTAACATACGATCTGATTAAATTATTTAATGTAACACGTGTTCCCGCATAGTTTAGCTTTTTTTTTAATAATATTTCATGTCTAACACTATCAAACGCTTTTTTTACATCTAAAAAAATATCCATAATATAATTTTACGACCTGCATCTGAGTTCTCGTGAATATATTTATTCAGAAAAAGTGCGCATCACTTGTTGATTTACGCTATAAAAAACCGAACTGACTTTTAGAGAAAAATGTGTTAACATTTTCATATAGTTTTATACTCTACGTTAAATAAATTTTTCGAAAATTTTCACTAAAGTTAAACATAATTAAATGGGCCCGTAATTAGAACAGCATAATGATAATTTATGGTTCAGATATATTTGATAAAATCTTTTTGAGCATATAATTTATAATATTATTTTCTTAGTATGAAGAATGATCTTTTGCTCTGAGTATACGTTTTTCAATTTCATCTCGTTCTATAGGGTTGAAAAATAATGAATTATTACAATGACAATTTAAATTTAAATTCTGCAAACTTTCATGAACAAAATTACTGGCTAAAATATTATCCTACATATCTTTATCGACATTAGTAAAAAAATAATTAAATTCCTTATAAATATTAGTTTCTTCATTTATTATTTTGTTATTTTTTACAATTTTATGAATTTTAATTGTATTATTTGCCATTTTTTCTGCTATCTCATTTATCAGTTTCCATTGTTGTTTTGGTTTATACTAAAATTGTTTGATTAATTTTTGATAATGTAAACGTTTAGTCTCCTATATTAAAGAGCGCAATAGCGATTTATACTTGTTTAGTTTGAATTTCAGATGGTTGTCAAATGAGCCTTGAGCGTCCATTAAGGGGTAAGGATGAGATATGTCTCACCCCTGGCTTTTCCAAACTTTTAAAAAAAATATTAAATAATGATTATTGTAAACAAAAATAAAAAGTTAACGGCTGTTTTAGTGGTTACTATTGCGATAATTAATTATTTACCTTTTAGTCATTTCTAAATTTTACTTTAGTACCTAATTTAAAGGCACATTTATCATTCGTCAAAACCCAAATAATGTACGCGCGCGCGCGCGCTCGCACACACACACACACACACACACATATAAACATCTTAAAGACTATATTTACTTATTATATGTAAAATATTATATTAAGTTAAAGTTAATTATAAGGAAAAATATGTAATAAAATATGTAATAAAATTTGTAGTTGAATTCGTATTTAACCGAAAGAAAATACAATATTATTGAATTTCAAACAATAATACGAAGAATCTATAATTTGTTTATGTCTTGACTTCTTGAGTTTATTGTGTATAAATAGAAACCCAATTTTTTTTTTGGTTTTTTTTTTTGTTTTTACAAACTCAGAAATAATATATTTTATAAACATATTATTGCTAGTAACTGGCTGCAAGAATATTCAGAGGGTTGGAGTATTGTAATTATTAAAAAAAAATGAGGGTGAGAACTTTCACGTTGTCTCGGAGTAAATCAATTTTACGCGATACCCACGCAGTATGGAAGTTTAATGTTTTTAAAATCGTGTTTTACACAATACCTCGTTTCTCGCCGTGTAACTACGATACAATAATATTAATAGAGCCATGACATGCGTAGGTATCTAGAATATTGTATTTAACAGGGGTGTTTTAACATGGCGTGGGTAAATGTTATGATTTGCTACACGATTGGTATTGTGTTAGCGTCACGCTAACAAGGTTGATTTCCTTTTTTTGTTCCTGTGAATTATTTAACCCCAACTCGGAGTAGTGCACTATAGGTACAAGGTTTATCTCGTTATATCCTATACAAATTAGATTGCTTGTAATAATAGATATCGTTAAAATTTTACATTGAAGAAAAATCCAAACATACTTCATACTTCGTACCATGGGTTATTTTATTTAATTATTTTATTCGCTTTGAGCGAGGTACAATTTTCCACTATAAAAATAATAAATTGAATATGTTAAGGAAATAATCATCAAAATCTTATTTGTTTTTAAAAGGTCAAAGAGTTAAATTTAAAAAAAAAAAATCGAGTAGTGAGGTTTTAAAATTGTAATTGTTGACTTTTGACTTTGTCCTTCTTCCTTGGTTTTATTTCTGTGCAAACCCTCGTTCGTAATACACATTTAACCGAAATCCGTACAGACCTGTAAAAAAGTATTGGTATACTTTTGACGAACTGTTTAAATTAATAGCCGATAATTTGTTTTTGCCGACAGCAAATTTCAATGCACGGGGCTCTGTGCCATGACACAGCTCGCACTGCCTTCAAGCCTGCCCTGGTCGGAGGACTGCAAAGTCTCCCGTCGTATCAATAAAAAAAAAAAAAAAATTTCCCCAATGCACTTGTTGATTCGTAAAAAAGTTGCAAAACTATTTTTCAAGAAGAATACCATCGACGACGTTGTGCATTATTGCATACGAGAAACGCGTTAATTTAACTGTACTCAACTTTTTCCGTCAAGTCAGCACAGAATGCTAACGATGCACATGAGCAACATTACCGTAGAAATCGCAGTGCGAGCGGTTCATTGCACCAGGGCCCCCTCATCAAGTTTTTATATGGTGTCCATACTTATTACTTAAAATCCTCTCAAATTTTTGGAAGTTGCATAAAGATAATGCATTTGAGGAGAGAGGTATAAATCAGACTAATACTTAAACGTGTTTTGTCTCCTTCCCCAAAATGTTTATCCTAATTGTCCTTATGACCTAATGTATTTCAGTGTAAACAAAAATTCTGAAAAATAAAAATGCTGATAAATAATACAAACTGGAAATATGCAAAATAAAAATTGGAATTGGATTAAAATAGGTGTAATTCAGATTTGTATCTGATCTAGCAACCAGGTCCGGCTCAAGTATTTAAACATACCTAGGCAAACTTAAGTTTTGCCGCCCTTACATGTAAATTTTACATAAAATATTTTTTTTTACAATAACAATATTATGATAGACTTAATTCTAAGCTCATAATATTTATTTATGTAAAGTTAACAATTGATTAGATCAATATATTTATCGACAAGTTAGCCCCTACTGATTTACATAAAACAGAACATTTTAAATATAATTGTAGTACAATATAAAAATTAATAAAAAAAATTAAAAGTTTTTATTTTTTTAAACTGTACTAGAACTTGACTTTTCTTGCTTTAGCGGATAAAAAATCAGATATAACCTCATCCATGTCCATATTATAAGCTAATTCCTTCTCAATTGAAAACATTGCAAGACCC
>JAIPRM010010744.1:0-13515 GCA_025469315.1 Stegophylla sp. TES_Ste_2020
TATGGTAAAAATAAATTTTCAATTTTACGAAAATGCCGGTAACTGCAAATTTTGCCGTTTTTCGTTAATTTTTCGACATATTTTCACCGCGCTTGGAAAAAGTATTGAAAAATTGGAAAAATGACCTGTCTAAAGTACCATCTGGGTATGATTCCGGTTCTTTAGAGATATTGATCGAAACTTTTGGTCCAGTATTTCTATACGAAAAAGTGTTTACAGAAAGAGAAAAAAAAAATAAACATCATTGTAAAATCATAAGCTTCTTCACTTCGTTCAGAATCTAAAAACACAGATTTGTAAAACCAATACATTCCTCGCTGTCGCTCAGAAACTTAAATATACAACACAATTGCCACATTTCTTTGTAGTTAAAATGTCAAAATAATAAAAAATTTGATACACCATTTTTATAGTTACATAATTAATAGTCCAATACATAACCAACACTTATTTATATACCTACCGATAAGACTTTGTTAAACTAGGCGAGCGAGCCACTATTCTCTCAAAAATGAAAAGTAATTTCCTCTTTTCATCCAAAAATGTTTCTACTCTTTTCACCCAAATTTTTAGGTTTCATATTTTAGGAACCATATATCAAAATTAATTTAATAAAGTTTATATATATAAAGTATTACCACAAGGAGGCGGTGGATTATATTACACTCCAAAAAATTATTATTTTTATATTTATTTAAATAGGTATCGCCATACTGATAATATTTTGTTATGACGTAGTTAAAAAAAGCTGGATATACTTCGCATCATGGATATTCTTCGTTATTCGGGTAAGGCTTGGACGCTTGGTGATGTAATTTTATGAAAACGATATATTTATATTTCTTAAATAAAATGATTTTAAATGAGCTTTAATATGTTGAAAACAATTTTACTTAAGGCTCATAAAGTTTATTAATACTATTAAAATAAAACTATCTTTTACTCAGCTAGTTTTATATTCCACTTATAACTGAGTAACTGAGGAAAGGAAAAAAAATTGATGAGAAAGTGTCGGGAAAAAAAACAAAAAAAAATGTACATATAAATATATTGAAAATTTTCTTTCACTTAAATATATTTTATACTATTGTCTATCTACATTAAAGTAATCACAAAGTTTGGATTACAAAAAAAAAAATTTGATAAGTAGTTTTTCCCAAATTTTAGAAAATCTTTTGAGAATATCGAAAATTTACCTCTTTAAAGTACTGTTTACAGGAAAACTGATTCAAAAAGTTGCTGGTCCAAACTTTTGAATAAATATTTCTGAATGAAAAGTGTAGTATTCAAAAAAGAAAAAAAATACATAATAATAAAAACACTAGCTTTTTCGATACACTCAGAATCTAAAATGTGTCTTTCATCGGAAATATAGTTGTCAGTTAAAACATAGTTGTAGTACCTATTTTCTCAAATTTTCATTTTCAAGACGTTTAGTCATTAAATCTTCCACAAAACAATCACCGACCTCTTCAGGATTAAAAATTGTAAACCAAAAGTGTAGTGTATCCACTTGCCAATTCTTGAAGAGTAATTTTTATAGTGTGTTGCCAAGCCAGATTTTTGGGCACTTATCCAATACGATTGGATTAAATGAAACCTTAAATCCAATTATTTCCGTATTCGGCTGAATATTTTTTATTGCTTTATGTATAGCCTCGTGTATAGCTAATTCGATATCAACCATTAATTGTAATGGCAAGAAAATTAACCTTAGATCATTATATTTTTCAATGATTTTGTTTAACAAAAACTTGTATGTTTGGATCGATTTATCAACTAGATACTAAACAAAAGACTAATGGAACGTAATGAAAATTTTTATACCTCAAACATTTGTTCGAAAAATCATATATAAAATAATTCATCATGCCATTGACATATACATTTTCAATCTGGCTCAAATAATGTATTTTGTTTCAGATAAGCTTGTCACAATAACTCATAAGCGACAAAAGCAATACTATATGTGTCCATTTGTTTATTATTAGTTACTACTTATAAGTTATAACATAATGTAAAATAAAAATAAATTTCATGTTTTCCAAAGTGTGAGACACGAAAATTTTGGCGAAAAAGGTACAATAAATTTTGGGAGAAAAAGCATTAATTTTTAGGCGAAAGAGTTATGCCTGTTGATCTAATGAATTATTTATTTAAATTTATTGCCACTATACCTGAATATTTTTAAACAATTTTTATTTTTCATACGTTATTTACAGTTTAACACTATCCTTCATAAACCTCAGTACAGTTTCGATTAGTTTGTGCAATCGAGGAAACATGTAGATTTTTTAATATTACCACTGATTGTTATAATACTATACAAACTGCAATCAATGCATTGATATTAAAATATTAAACAGGTTAGGTTTATACCACTAACTAGTATCTAATACATTTAAAATATATCTTTATAGGTATTTAATTTATACATAGAATTGATACCATAAACCAATGGTGTATTTAAGAGGAGAGATATGGAGGATAGCTCCCCACCCTTGACATTTATCTTTTTGTCTCTAATGTCAAATGTATATGCTTTTAAAAAAGCAATAGATGATAAAATGATTGAAAACTTATACAAACAAATTATGTATAAGACTCCTTTGTGGCATTTCGAAATTTTGGATTTGACCAGATGCTAATGAATTCCAAACTAAGGATCTAAATTTCAACAAGACCTCACCAGTCTATAGTACGGTACAGATTGTATCTTTAAATTTAGTTCAGATTATTTTTAAAACACTAAAATCTCTTAAGGCTTTACTATAATTTAATTAATAAATTACTATAATTTAATTAATAAAATGCATTAAAACATAGGTACCTACTTTGATAAAATAATATTCCATAATAACGAACTTGGTCTACTTGCATGATTTCCTAATCATATATCGAACATTTAAAATCAACTAAAGATCGATGATATTAAAGTGTAATAATATTTTAAAATGACTTTATTAATATTAATAATACTGTATAAATACTTATTATGATAATTTATTATGTGTACCTATTACTATTCTTCTTATTAAATAAAGAGAGCTAACAAAATATTATTTTTCATATTACCCCCCTCCCCTAAAAAATCCTAGAGATACTACTGCCATAAACTAATACATTAATTCTATTATTGTTATTATTTATAATCTTTGTGATACACAAATAATTTTTTAATGTTGTTTTTGTTTCTGTACTGTCTGATATTTGATTGTTGATTATAGAAAAAAAAATATAAATAAAAACAATTAACAGAAATATGAATAAAGTCATCGGCAGAAAAAATGATTTCAAAAATAAATATTATAATCAAATAACATTCCTACACTGATTCATATAATATCAACAGGCCCAATTATTTAAAATCACTATTGTAGAATTGTCACCAAGTAGTAGATTGTGTATATAACCATTTTAAACTACTTTTCACCAAGCTTCAATAATATAAACAATAACATGAAATGAGACAAATTGATCTATAAATTATATATTTTTAACTCGAGGTTAAACTATTAATTAAATATATATATATAAATATATATATATATATAATTTATATATATATATATATATATAATCATTGGTTAAACATAATATTGATATACCTATAAGTTTAGAAACATTGTAATTTATATTTCTTGTACATGAAAAAGTGTTATAAATAACCCATCAATTAATATGTATTATCATAAAGCAGGGGGCATCCGCGAGGTCAAATGAGATTTAAAAAATATTTATACTATCCTCTATATATTTTATAGTATAAACTATGTATAAATATAATGACATTTTTCTCAAATTGCGGCTAAATAGGATACTATATCGTGCATTATTCTTTGTCCCTTTCAAAATAAATGTGTAGTATCATCATTGATATTATTATTATAATTTTTTATTTTCTTCATAGTAAAAAATAATATAAAAAAAAAAATGAGTTTTTGGTTCAGGTGAATATTTTAAATTTTTAGCACATAATGAGAAGTCATAAAACGTTTTATGTAACTACCAAAATTAAACCTTTAAAAAAATACACTGTAGAAAATTTCAGTTTTATAGTATTAGAATATCATAAATGTAACATAATAAATCATAAGTACTATTAACATTTTATTTTTGTATTTTATAAAATGTATTTTAATTACAGAGAAAATAGTTTATTAAATATACCTTAAATTCAGTTTTTTGTTTTTTTTCAGTTTACTCTTTGGATTTTTACAAATAATAATCTAACATTTAATACATTTGTATGGTTAATATCTTCAAGAGTAATAAATAAAAAATTAGTTTTAAATAACTCAATTAACACAGTAAAACAATACTTCGGTATTATTATGATTACTTATATATTGATACCATCATAACCATACTCGCCAATGTTTTATATAGAGATGTTAAATAGATAATCATATATGAGCCTATTAGAAGTGTACTGAATTAGCAAATTCTAAGAGACCTTGTACTAAACGTTGCATATATAATATATGTAGGCGTGTATACTGTGCATAGTTATTTAATACATAATGTGTGTCATGTACGTGCATGGCCAGTTTTGCAGAACCAGAATGATCATCAACACAACCCTATATGACGTGACCTTGGTAACTTCCATAGTTTAAAATTCCACTATAAGAATATTTTCAAAAAAATTTTAAAACTGTTTAATGAATAGAAAAAATACTAACAGAAGTATATTAATAATAGATCATAAACATTTTATTTTATTTAATTAATATGAATAATATACTTCAATTTTTTACTGCTTCTATAGTAATAATTTTTAAGTACCTACTAATAAAAAATATTTGGAATTTATATATATTTCTAACCATTAGAAATTGGACAATTTCTTTTATGGCATTATATGCATTGCAATTATTTAAATTATGTACCTCTCAACTCTCTTATTAAATATCGAGTACCTATTTATTAAAATCTGTCTAAAATATAATAATGAAATGAATTTCAAAAACTATCAATACAAAATATTTTTATCATGCTCAATTCAGGATATTTCAGAAATTATAAGTTGAGCAGCGTTTACTTAAATCACTTATAATATTGTAGCTCAGCATTAATTTTTAAAAACTTCAATAATTTCAGGTTTTTATACCTCATTTTAGTTACCTAGTTTTTAAAACTTAAAATATATTAATACCTAGAGGATAAAAAATAAATTATGAATTATCCTAATCCCTTGTCAATATAATATAACTACTTACATACATCCATAAACTCCTGTAGACATAAATTATGAACTTCACAGTTGGATTAAGATGGAGAAAGGAAGGCTGTAGCTCCGGCAAGCAAGTCAAAACTGGCCACAAAGTTTTATCTTAATTTTTTAATTTCTTTTGGATTGATATTTACTAGATCTATGTTTATATAGAAGTCTAGTCACTCAATGTTAACTTAATATGTACATTAGAAACCACTTGTTAGTTGTTAATTTACTAAAAAATTGTTTTCAAATTACATGACGAACATGAGAGCATTGACATATTACGCTAAATAAAATATAAATATTAATTTGTGAGTTG
The DNA here is from genome assembly GCA_025469315.1 of Stegophylla sp. TES_Ste_2020. Lineage (NCBI taxonomy): Eukaryota > Metazoa > Arthropoda > Insecta > Hemiptera > Aphididae > Stegophylla > Stegophylla sp. TES_Ste_2020. The sequence continues at coordinate 5,541 of JAIPRM010010744.1, forward strand.
ATGATCGTCATTATATTCCCCGGAACCAAAAAAATTAAATAAACAGCTACATTTTAAAACATTGTTTATTATACTTGTACTTTTTACATGAACATACTTAAAATTCTAATATGTGTTATATATTTTGTTTAATTGATTTCTATAGATGTCATTTAATAATCAATTCTTTTTTAAAACATAAATTCAAAGCTTCCAAACAAAGAACCCCAAAAACAGAAATGAGCACAACATTCCTAATTATTACAATATTTTCAAACATAATCGCTAATACAATTATTCCAAATCAAGCCATTAATATTAATATTAATATTAATATTAATAAAAAACACTAATTTCAGAGAAGATTCTATGTCTGATTTAAAAAAAAATGAATAAACTTAAAATTATTCAAAAATATTATCATGGATTTACAGTATAGATCGCAAAAGTTTAGAAAGGTAGATATAATTTTAGAGTCAAAAAGTTATTGTTATTTTTGATAAATTGCAATCAGAATTAAAACAATGTAGCTCAGCGTATCTATGAGAATATAACAATCTCTTCAGTTTTTTGACTCAATTGGCCATTTTCGATATTAATTTATTGAAACAATAAGTTAATAAATAAGTCAAAGATTATTCTTGTGAGTTATGACTGACATCTCTCTTAATACTTTCAATAGAGTGCGATTTAGCAAAAAATGTTACGTTTGAAGAAATTATTAGAACATTTGTCAAAGTAATGCCACTAAAAAGTTTTATAAACAGTTATAAATCACAAATAAATATTATAATTAATAGAATATAATTTCCTAATATAATACCATTATTTTGTATTCATGGACTAATAAATAAAATTTAAATGAAAATGATTTGTCAATTTTTTAAATTTTAAATACATATATTTTCAAAAATCCGAAAAAAAAATGGTATTAAAGGGCCTTGTAATAGCTCCCTCAAACAATGACCGTGATCCAGCCCTAATGGACTTTTGCAAGAGATTCAAATACAATTTCCATTACTTATCAATTAAGATAATATTATAGTTATGGTTAGTATGTTATGAAACTTTCAACTTTTAAGCTTTTATTTACAAACAAGTTAATTTATATTTTATCAGGAAATACAAATTTGACTTTAACTTACAAGATATATGCATAAAACTGAAAAGTTTAATTAAAAAAAATAGAAAGTAATCTCAGGCTGCACATGAAACTGATCCTGTCCACACTTATGACAACAGATCGTATTAAAGAATACTACTTAACATTTTTTTTCTATATACACTTTTTCATATGGATCAACTTGTCTAAAAGTTTAGATCAGAAACTTATTGAACCCGGATTTGGCTCTAGTTGGTACTTCAAAGAGATAATTTTTTGAACTTCTCAATTCTCTATTTTTTTTTTATTTTTTTTAGAAAAACTACCTAAAATTTGGCAAAAAAGACTCGAATGCCATCATTTTTCGATCCAGACTCTAAGAAAATTTAAACATAGATAAGCAAAAATATTAAAAATATTTTGATGGAAGAAAATTTTGAAAATTTGAAAAAATAAATTTTTTTTTAACACTATTTTTTCTCATTATTTTTTTCCTTTTCTTTATTTATTAATAAAAATGAAATGTAAAGTAAAGTAAAATATAGACAAGAAAGCTGGACATACTTTGCACCACGGATATTCTTCGCTCTTCTGATCAGATACTTTTGATGGGTGTGTTGAAAATTACAACTATTATTATTCTTTATATTATTAGCTTCCTTCACTGAGAATTGTCTTATTGAAAAAATGATTTATCGTTTATTTAAAATTCTACACACCCCTAAGTGTATCTGACTCGAAGGGTAAAGTATGTCTGGCTCTCTTATCTATACTTTACTTTACTTTTTTTAAAGTATTAACTCTCAAATAATTTGTCTTGAATTAATAATATAATTTAATATTAATATACAATATTAATACACTCAGATTAAAAACAATAAAGGGTTACAATAAATCTAATAAGAAAATAATTGTACTAAATAGGTAGTCAGGTACTCAATATTTATGAACTATTTTTGAAATGCATTATAATAAAATTCTAAATATTTTGAAGTCTTCAAAATTTATTTAACAATTTTACAAAAACACATGACACATATCTATAGACTGTTATTATTTAATTGATCTGATATGATTAGTTCTAGTCTCTAATTATAATTTGTGACTTTTAAACAAAGAACAATAGTTTTTTAATGACGATTTATGTTATAATTAAATGCACTTATAATAACATTTAAAATAATATTCCTATTCAAATTTTTTAGTAATTATATTTAAAAGCCAAAGTACTTATCTAATAAATTAAGCACAGCAAAATATCAATCTTAATCATAGATTTTCTCAAGTAAAATATTCATAAATATATTTTCTAAAAAAAAAGAAATTAATTACCTACCAAGAATACCAAGAATATAGACAGGTACCTGTCTATATTACTTACTTACTCTACTTACCTACTTTATATCATAATATAAACTTAAATAATAAAAGGATAGGTAAATATGAATAATATTGTGTTTTCCATCTATAATCTATACTTTCTATAATAATGTATACAACACTTTATTGCATTAATTTATTAAGTCATATGGTACTATAAAACAATGGTGTGCAATCTAGGGGTTGTGATCCCAAAGAAGTTTCAAAGTAGGGAGGAGGGGGGTCAACAAAATTGTTTAACTAATTTAAAACATATTTTGTTTCATTATACTTATTGTTTCTTTTTAATCTATACTGTATTTTTCAATATATGATATAAATAAAAATAAAAAAAACTTTAGGTAGGTATATTGTATGGCATAAGAAAGGGATCCTCATCAAAAAACATAAGCTCGGGTATTGTGGTAAAAAATAGGTTGGGTACGGTTGGGTACCACTAGTGTAAAAAATGTACTTTTGGGATGATTGTTTTTGAAAACATTAATTTACTGTTCATCTGAGCAGTTAATATGACAGTTAAGATAAATACTAACAGTTACTCCAAAATTTTAAATTCTAATATAGGTAAAAGTATCAGTTTTACTTATATTGGTTTCTACATATTATACAGTTTATACTTGTTGGTGGAGGTATGAAACTATAATTTTGATTCAATTAGGTACGCATGTGTTATAATTTAGGTATAGGTATATACTATATTTACATTAATTTAGATGGGTTACAAATTAAATCTCACCAATAATATTTGAAGGCATTTTATAAAACCTCAACTTAAACAAATTGTTATTGACTGCTGATTTTGTCCATAATTTAATATTACATAAAAATATTAGGTATTATTAGATATTAGATATTTTTAATGATATTGTTATATTCTATAGTGATATGTTTATAAATATTTTAATATGGTTACCTCATCCAGTGCTGTAGTGTAGCAAAATTAAGTAGAATTGAAAATAATATAAATAGTCAAACTTTAAATAGGTACCTTTATATTTAAAAGAAATAGTATTGTGTATGAGTTGAACATATTTTATTTGTATAGCCCTATAAGCATGTTGAAATCCTTGATGCACTTGATATTTATTATTTTTCTACATTGATAACTTATATGATTCTTTTACTCGACTTGTAGGCCACCATTTATGGTTCATAAAACAGATGTTTTTATAGATGTACTTCAAACAATCATTAATTATAACTGAAAAATATTCCTTAAGTAATTCTTTGTGTACGCTAGATCTATTGAGTTTGTAGTCTTAAAACAATTTAAGAATTGTATAATATTACTCAAATGAAAAATAATTACTTTATTTTACAATTCAATCAATAATTAAGTTACAAGTTTATTCCAGAAAACTATCAAATAAATTCAAAACTCATTAAAAATGGTTTGTGAACAATAAAATATCAATAATTTAAGTTCAAAAACTAGATTAAAAGACCGCTATAATAAATCTTATTTAGAATAAAAAATCTTATGAAATTTATTTTAATGACCTTATTTAAATAATTATATATTTGTCATATTTCTAAAAAAAAAACCAACTCTAATAATTTATTCTTAGGTAGGTACATTTAATAATGTAAGTATAATACTCGATAAAATATATGACATAACTTCAAAAGATATAGGTAATACTTAACTGTTTTAATAGACCTTGGAGTAGATTAAAAGGAGGAGGTGATATTAAACTACAGCAGGGTGATATTATTAACCTTTGCTTGAGGATTTTTCAAGAGTTTTTTTAAGTGTATTTTATGAGTATTCTGAATAAATTAAGATTGTTCAAGTATTTTTAGATTCTTAGAAAAATGAGAACATAATGGTTTTTGAAATGCAGGCTAATTTTTCAGTAAACAGAGAACCCTTTTGGTTTTTTATGGCAATTAACATTATCTTAATTTACTGAAACATTATTTGATGATATAGCTGTGCCTAGCTCATTTTAATCATTTCATAGCTTAATTAAAAAAAATATATTTTGGTACCTAGGTAAGTAGGTACTGTTGATTTAAATTTAAAATCAAGTACGTGTGTCTTAAATATAATATATTATCTATTACCGGAAATAGTGACTAATTCCTGATTATCTTAAATAAACTAAATTTAGGCAAGTATGTAGGTAGGTACATGAGTTGCTCCCTATTTTTAATCCACTTACCTATAAGTAGGTACTTTAATGTAAAAACAGCTTACAAATAACCTACATTTATAATAGGTACTTAACTAGATTGTGTAAGTAAGGGTGTATATGGATATAACCAGAGGGGGGATTGGGGGATTAAGGGGCTGAATTCCTTCTCATCGACTGTAGGTATTATATTGTACCTATTTAGTGTAAAAGACAAAAGTTAAATTAAGTTAGATTTTATGTATTTTTTTTATTCTTATTTGAAAACATTTTTGAGTAGGTAGATATACCTAGTTTAATACAGTATCTATCATTTAATCCTCCTATAGATCATAGATTGCCATTTAAACAAATTATTTTCAAAATTTTCCTTGAGTTTTTCTAATAATCTAATGTCTATAAAGGTAAAATAATTTCACAAAATTAATTTTATTTAACGATAAATCCAAAATAACAATAGGTACCTACTAAAAACATACAAATAGAAAATTATTTTGGATTTTGCTACCTATCCTATAGTATTCATCAGATTTGATAAAATTTACCACAAATTTACCTTCATCGAATGTACAAATTTGAAAATATTCCCAACCAATACCTATTGAAAAAAAATTTTTTACTAATATTGTGATTTTTAGTTTTAACAACCATATATTATATTTAATAAAAACTCACTCAGTGTGGGATTCTTGATAGGGGTAGAAACATGCTTCCCTGACATTTTAGTCATTTTACCTTGCATATCTTAAAACATTGAATTCAAATCAAATGAAACTAGAAATATTTTTTTTATTATAAACTCCTTTTATGTAAAATTTTGCGTATGCCACTGTGTATAACATTTATTGAGATAGGTATATGCAACATTTTCAGAGACATTTTCATAGAATAAATTTCTGATAAGTAATTCTAAGTATTTCTAAGTACTTAGGCATGATTAATATGCATGTTAACACATAAATTAACATATCATTTGAGCAAAAAACTATAAGTAGTTAGGTATAACAATACATTTTTGGTTATTTAAGCGGACAACTACCTACTTATTTTTCAGAATTAAATTGATTTTAAGTTTTGATCTAATTACTAAAGCTCTTCTTATCGAATAGCCAAAACAATATTAATTTCTTCTATTCTGAAAAGTTTAGATACTTTCCCATATTTTACCAATATACCCATCTATTAGTCATTAACTTAGGTAAGTACCTATTATGTTCAAATATTTGATAATAATTTTATTAGGTACCTAGATCCTAGTAGTTGAGATGTAGGTTAATAAACTTGAAAAAATATGTTAGCAGAGGCAATAAGTTTAGTTTAGGTACAACATACCTAATATATATTAGGTACAAATATAAGTAGGTATAGGTATTTTAACATTTTTTTAACGCATTGATTGCAACTGTGAATGCAGTAGTATTTTCAAAAGTTAGCAGTAATTTGATTTATGGCATAAAAATTAAAAAATGATCCATTATTTCAGATATTATCATTTGGCAAAACAGAGTTCATGTTACCTCATTATTGGTCAAATTACTGAAGGAGAAAGAAAAATTGTATCGATCGTCAATATATTTATATACACCTAATTATAAAAACCTATATAAAATAAATCTCGTAATAGGTATATCACTCACCTTTCCAGTAGCTTTCTTGTATCGGGTGATCGCCTGTTGTATGAGATCCCTGACCAATATTTCTCCGCGTCCACATGGAACAATGACTCTAGTCGAACCAAAACAGACGGTGACTTTCATTGTAGCACGATCGCATAACCGACGTTTGCAGCCAGGTGCACTATGATCGGTACCACAACAGTGATGTGGTAAATTATGTCAAACGGATAGATCGCTGTCATTGCTACTACTGTCAGCATAAGGACAAGAGACAGTGTTCGAAAACCATCGGCGTTTCATTTCTCCAAACATGATTTCCAAATCGATTTCTATCGGGACATCAGGCATTCGCACAGCCACTAAAGTCGGTCTTACGCTATAGAACTGTCACGACGATACAGACACGAGCGAGTATATTTGATGATAATACGCGAATAGGTGTAAAAATATGTCTCGATGTGCTGCAGTTTATCGTAATCGGTAAAAATATAATATATAAAATTCGGTAGTCGAATTTAGCGGTCCTATCACAGAAGCACACACGGGGACGATAAAGCGAGGCGTGAACGGACAACAGGACACAAACGTTCACTGGACACTGCACACTGACGGCGGACGGACTAACGACGACGCGAAAAAAACGTTACGCGGTCACCGTTGCTGTAAGCATCATCCGAAGTTCGGAAGATATTTGTTTACTGAACATAATATAATCTAACACTATTGATTAAATATATATGTCTATTGTATATATATATAAACATATTATAATATAGTACACACTGAGGAGAGAGATAGAAAAAATAAGTGAGAGCGAAATTAAAAATATAAACAGTAAAAAAAATACATTTGTGGCTATCAGCAGTCAGACTAACGTGGTAAACAAAGACCCATCCGGTAGGAAACGTAAACGCGGAGTGGGGGAACTGCCGCAGATAAAATTACGAGGGAACCGCCGCCACACGGCGCGCACACACGGTGTTCACTGTTCTGTACACTCGCCACTCGTCATCGGACGTCGCAGTGTTGTACACTGTGGCGGTGGCAGAAACCGGTTATTGCCGCGACGCAGACATCAGACGGCGTATAATAATTATAATAATAATAATGTTACGTCCTCGAAAAATTCGTCATCTCCAGTCTCAACTGCCGCTGACGAGTTTTATATGTGTTTTTTTAGAAGGCCTCTCAATCCGCATGTATTTTCTATGATCTGAAACAATCATCCTTATGAGCATTAGTCCACTGATATATATATGCAATATGCGTGGTTTAGTCATAGGCGTGCGCTCGGGGATTCCGAGTATGCCATGGTATCCCCTGCGGAACCAGCGTAGTTCACAATTGTTAGTTTATTACCTTGCTGTTATAAAAATACATTTCGAAAAATAGTGCTGTTTCTTTTAGATTCTGAATGAAGTGAAGAAGCTAGTGTTTTTACAATGATGTTTATTTTATTTTTTTTATTTTATTTTATTTTATTTTTTTCTGTGTACAACTTTTCGTATAGAAATACTTGTCCAAAAGTTTCGATCAATAACTTTTTGAACCCGATACGCCTCTACCTATAGATTGTACTTTAGAGAGGTCATTTTTTGAATTTCTCAATTCTTCAATGTTTTTTTTGGAAAAAACTACCTAAAATTTGACAAAAACGACTCGAAAACCATTATTTTTTGATCAGAATTTTATGAAAATTTAAACATAGATAGAAAATCCTATAAAAAAGATTTTAGCGCAAAAAAATTTTGAAAATGTGAAAA
>JAIPRM010010745.1:0-13514 GCA_025469315.1 Stegophylla sp. TES_Ste_2020
CATAAGCTCAGCCATCCCCTACCCCCCACCACCACTATAGTTATGCCTATAGGCTTTAAGGTAAACATTAATATGTGGCCTAGGGAATAAATTTTCCCGGCCTGAATTTTTCTCCCAGGCCGTCCCTGTGCGTGAGTGTATGTTTGCGCACTGGCGCGTGGTGTGCAAAAGGTAATAAAAGTCTAAATAAAAATCAATTTTTTTAAATTAATAAATCGACAAAATCACAGTAATTATTAGTGTAATTAGAATTTCTAGTCTCTTAACGGGAAAACCTGGGTTTTGAGCTGTTTATATAATTAACTTTATTTTCTGATAATAGTTACACCTTACACCAAATAAAATTCACAAAATTTTTTCAAATGTCCATTAATCGTCATAATAACAAAATAATCCATCTATATTTTTATTTATTGAAAATTATTTATAGTATTAATATGTATACTAATTTTTCCGAATTTCAATTTTCGAAAAAAATCAAAACCTTGTGAAATTTTTAATTATTCATACATTGAAAATTGTCGTACACCAAAATATCCGCGTTGTAATTTTCCATCTACGTATTAAGTTTCATAAAGATCGGCTGAACCAATTATTTTTTATATGCGTTTAAGTGTGTAATTTTAAGTAAAACCTATGAATGCTGTCAAAATTCCAAATTTAAACAGTTATAAAACAAAAACTTGAATAACGATTTTCAAGATTTTTCCAGTACTGTTAGAAATACATATGAATATGATTGTATTATATTTTGAGGTCTTAATATCCATACATTAAAATTTTATAAATTAAAAACTAACAAAAAATGAGAAATTTTCAAAATGTTGTACATACCCCAAAATTGGTCAAATGTTTTTGTAAATTTTATGAGATGTGCGCGTGACTATTTTTAGTAGCTGGTGAAAGTTTCAACTTTCTAGATCCATTGTTTTGGAAGTTAAGTCAAAAAAATAAAATCGAATTTACGGAAATTCGCATTAGGCCGTTTTTAAACAGTATGTTATTTTAATTAATTATTTTTACGTGTTACTCACCTATATTTTTAGATAAATATTATGCAATAACACGTTTGAGTATTGGATAGTGGACAAGAATTGTTGAATGGAATTGTATTGTTTTGGAAGAAATTTATGGGCTGAACAAAAATATATAAAACGAGTAAATTTGTTTATAGAACCTCCTCTACACTACGAAAATAATGACAAAAGTCTCATGGCTACTATGATTGACATTACATAAGTCTCTTATGATTAACATTACAAATCCAGATCCAAAACCTCTATATAAAGCAAAACTTCCTATTACCGTAGCGAAATACAACGATCTCAGAAATTTACGCTTGAAAAAAATTATTCCAGAGGTTTATCATACAGAATATCTCCCTCTTCCTTTTAAGTCTACTGTATTAGATATTCTGCCTGAGACTGACGAAGAAGATAAACTAGACTAAATTATTGAACTAAGGAGACATTATACTTTGTATAATGTAACAATATCAAAATATCACTACACAACTAAGAAGTCATTGTTTTTGTTTTGTTTCATTGAAATTTACATAATTTTTGAAATTTGTAAACTATAGACTATGGTTAACTCTTATTTTTAAATTCATGATTACTTGAACAGAAGTAATTGTTTTTGCTTTATTTTATTAAAATTTTACTCAACTAATTTGTTAACTATAAAATTATACTAAGTAACTTCTAAGTACCAACTGTTATTTTTTTTTTTAAATCTATGGGCAATCAAAAAGAAGTCATTATTTTTATAATTGTATTTCTTAATTTTTTTATCAAATGCTTTGGTATAATACAATTACCTTTTAGCAATTTCATTTTAATTTTAAATTGAATGTTAAAGTTGAGCTAAATGAGATGGTGAGTTTTTGTTATTTTATTTTATTAATATTTAATTAAGTAATTTGTTATAACACTATTACCTTATAGTTTTGTTATAATTATAATTACTAAGATATATATTGACATTAAACTAACAATAAGTCATTTTTTTTATTACTATTTATGGTATTGTTATATTTTATTATAACTAAATTGTATATTGATTTTAAACTAAGCAAAAATAATTATTTTTATTACCTATTTTATTTTGTCAAAATTTAAATCATTAGTTAAATATTATACTCATAGGCGCAACTAAGTGGGGGCTTAGGGGGGGGCTAAGCCCCCTCAAAACCACTCATAGCCCCCCTAGATTTTTTAAAAACTGCCAAAGATTAATGTATTTTGCGGGGACTAAATCAATAAATAATCATTTTAGCCCTCCCAAATATTTTGTCCTAGTTGCGCTTATGATCATACTATTACTTTTAAGTATTGATTTTTATATAAATTTTTAAATTGATGTTGAACTAATAACTAAGAAGTCATTAATCTTATTTTGTATAAAGTTTTATGAAAATTTTAAATTATATCTGAGGTGTTCTATTTAAATTATTACTGTATTATACTATTCGATTTGTAAATAGGCGTAAGGAAAATTAAAATTCTAAAAGGGCTTGTACAACCAATAAAAAATTGTTTGAATGGGCATGTATATACTAAAGAAAATGTAAAAAGGGCGTATACCACTTTAATGTTTGTTTTTAGAAAGGTGTTTATAAAATTTAAATTGTTGTTAAAAAGGCCTATACCACATTTTTTTGTTTTGTTTTTTTTTTTTTAACTAACAATATTAAATAAAAATTATATTAAAGCGATATAATAAACAATTTTAGATCCAGAGAGTTTATTGTGCTGTATAATTTAATATTATATCATTAAAATTGAATTTTGTATATGTTTTTTTTTTTTTTAGTAAAATTTAGTGAACGCTCTTTTAACAAAATACCATCGATTTGTTTGTTTGGTAATAAGAAAATGGGTTTAAATTGTGTATTCTACATAATATATATATATATATATATATTCTAATGAAAAATATGCATACAAACCAAAACAACAATTAATATTCTTTTTGCTTACTTATTTAATAATGATCGCAATAATTTTGTGTTAGATTAGTTTGGGTTAAAGGTTTAAGATGGCAATTTGTCTCGTCCCATACTTCGGAGTTAAAACCAAATATGATATTGTACAAAAACTAAAACCTTACCTCATTCGGTCATCCCGCCGCCGTTCCCGTTCTCCTCAACGATTTCTACGCCTTCTTGTCCGCCAACGTCTACACTTGTTCGTGTTCGTCCAACTGCGCCACAACCACCTCCACGCCGCCCCATCCGTCGGGGAGTAGGCTGCCGCTCTTCTTGTCCGTCCGCAATGTCCCCGTCATAATCGCAACGAGCTCGACCAGTCGCACAATAATTTATATTATTAGGTAGATACGTTATATTTCGGAAAAACGCGTAATAGTTTGGCACGCGCATTCCATTACCTGATCGTCCTTGTGCATCGATTAGTTGTACACCTCGGTCACCACGGACTTCTTGTTTTTTTACGGACATGCGCAGTTGGGACGGCATTATTGTCCGGACGAAGACGAACCCCAACGGACACGTCGAGAAGTGACGATCAGCGTTAAGAAATTTCTCGAACACACGAGCCAGAGAGAAGGCCCGAATAGTACGTATGTACTAATATACGTGTATATATATGTGTATATCGAAATTTGCACCATTTTCCTCGCCGACGAAACGAATCCAAAAAAAAAGACGTTTTCGCTCGGAAACCTAAAATACGTACAATTATTAATAAACGGACAGTCGGTGAAACGCCGCCGCCAGTCTAGTAGACATGTCTTGTGGTAAGTGAAGCGCGTCGACGGGGTGACCTGCACAAAGAGTACACAAAATCATTAACGTCAACGGTTTATAAATGAAAAAAAAAAATAATACTAATAATAATAATAAAAATTAACTAACAAAATAAAATAACTTAAAAATTAAATTAAAAACTTAATAGCTGGAATGAAAAAATATAATATATGATAAAAAGTAGAGTCACATTCATAGGTGTCGACAATACGACTGTATGTCGACTAGCACGACTCGGAAACGAAAAATATAAACTATACCTAGAAACACACGGCAGTCAAAATCTATTGGTATGTTTTTGATATTATTTCCATGCACGCTGTTTGAGTTCACTCCGTACAATAGGCCATTATTAGACATCTGTAAAGAACCGGTGGGAGGGGGGCTAATCAACACACAAGAGCGCAATACAATAAGTATGTAGGTACGTTTCTGGAAAAAACTGTCAGTGCCATGGGGAAATATATATATATATATATTATTAGTAGAGTTGGAAACTCGGAATTATATTCTTTTATACATTTATTTTTTTTTTTTTTGAGTGTATGCAGTCAGACGGGCGTTCGAAATCTTTATAAATTGTGAAACAAACGAATCATTTGCAAAAGTTTTTTTTTTCTTTTCATATTTGAGAATAATTTAAGATAAAAGAATATTTCTTATAGGAATAAAAAAAGAACAAATCCTAATAAAGAATATTAGAGAATATTCGATTAATTTTGTGGAATTTGGAAATTTAGTGTTGCATTGGCGAAAACTAAATATTATAATAATATAATATTAAATAAGTTTAATCTGTAATTATTGGGAAAACTATTATATATAATAATTTATTTAATCGAAAATGTGTCTTTGATATAATTTTATCAAGTTAATAAAATGCTAAGTTTAATATTCTTGTATAAAAATAATAATACAAGAAACTGTGATTCCTATATCTGTTTATATATTTTAATTTGATTTTTCGTCTAAAATGACATTATAATTAAAATATTATTTTAATATATAATAATATTAATTATACCATTGATTTTACTATAAGAACATTTAATTCAATCGTCCTGTCGTAACTCATTTTATTCTAAAACAAATAGGTTCTATTACTATGATATCCGTATTTGATGGAAAGGAAACTTATATTTTATTTTAATCTTCTAAATATTAGCCAATATACAAATCAGAAGAAATTATTTTTATAAATCGTTTTATAAATTTTTAAATCATTCCAATTATAAAGCATTAACCTTACATCTTAAGTTCTTATTACATAATAATGGGTAACTTTTTATGGAAATATTATGAGATTAAAGGTATTGACTTTTGTAATTATAAATTTCTTTGAAATAGAACAATTTTTTTCCCCTACATATATCTTAGTTGTCATATATCTGCTATTTTATTTTTATTTAGAATTTTAATTAATCAAAAAACATTTTTTTCAAATTTTTTTAAAGCATATTTCATCGTTTTATAGTGCTAGAAGTCTCGAGTCCCGGTTATTACAGTAAAATTGATACCAATTTCATTTTTAAACCATATATTTCACATTGAGTCCGTGCAGCAGTACGTTTAATACCTACCAATTGCTATTACTACTACTACTACTACTACTACTACAAAACCCGTAAATCATAATAATACACGGCTTTACAAATTTTACTACTATATTTTCGGTATAGATATTATCATATTATTATTGTCGTTGTCGTCACGTATACCGTTGTACATACGTAACGTCGAACTATATATTTTTTTTTTTCATTTTTATACACCATGACAAGCAGCTGTATGTAATAACAATAATGTCTTCATTCGTCGCGTCACTCGTTCGTTTTTTTTTGTTTCTAATTGAATAATAGTTCGCCCGATTGTGTTTAAAAATTCGATAAAATCAAAATCTCATGAAACCAGCACTTCAAAGCCGAAGTTTATGCAAATTTTGATATAAATAATATGAAAAACATTTTGATGAAAGATAATTTTGAAAACGTGAAAAAAAATTCTGTAGTTTTTTTTTTTCCAACACTTTTTTCTCTAATCAAATTGTTTTTTTTCCCCCCCTATTCTCAGTAATTATTTGTGGGATATAAAACTAGCTGAATATAAAATCAATTTTTGCAAAGTGTTATTAATTTTTTTTTTTTTTTTTGGTTACATAATTGTTTTATATCAACTGAAATTCCACGCAGAAATGTTTTATTCGAGAAATTATTTATCGTTTCTTTACAATTTCAACACATCCAATAATTCGAGGAGCGAAAAATCCCCATGAAGTATGTCCAGATATTTTTTTTTTTTTTCATTTGGGTCGGTATCTCCTTCAGTTAATTTTTCATTAGCTTATTTTATTTTTATTTTCTTGTTATAACAAACAAAATTTGATTTTATCCTCAACACCCACAAAATGTTTTTTACTATTACCTATCTATATGAAATACATGTTTATAATATTTCTGGATTTGTCATATGTTTCAGATAATGAGTAAAGCGAAAAAAATAAAGTTTTTACAATAATGTTTTTTTTTTTTTGTGTGTAAATATATTTTCATATGGAAATACTTATATATATATATATATATATATATATATATATATATAATATAAATATTTTATATATTTTTCACTAAATGAATCTTTCAATATCATAGCTCAAGGAAGATTACTTTTAACACACTTGAGTATGAAATGAACACGTGGACAAAAATATATATATATTTAATGAATGTATCTGATGTAAACACAGATTTTAATTGAAATGTATATTGAGTGAAATTATATTATTATAATATTAACTATACAGCTGCGATGTGAACGAGTGGTTTAATGATTAAAATAACATATTTTACAACTTCTAAAATGTTTACAAAATAATTCTCATACATACATACATTATTTATTACAACAATGATGTACAAAAAGACAGTTCATATTGTATAATATTGTAAAAGATGAATAGTCGTATATAATACTAATTAACATTTTTTTTTTTTTTGCTTTAATTACAAACGCATGAAATAACTTAAAGTACCAAGATGCTCATATTAGTAAGACGTGTTATAGGTAAAGATATTCATAAATTTATCAATACTTAACTAGTTACACAAGTGTTGAGCTATATAAAGTAAATTAATTACTAACACCTATAGAAATATGATAAAATATGTTTTAGAAAGTAACAATGTATTATTACGACATTATTGGGATCGTTATTTTTAATTGATTTCAAATTTTGAGCTATTAATATGACTTATATAACAGTGTTAAATTAGTTGAAGTACCAATAATGAATAATGAGGGTTTACAAACACGAATTATTTTCAAAAAATATTCAATAATATAAATTGTTTATCTGCCATTGAAAAAAAACTCGTTATGAGAGTATATGAATTTGAATACAAATCGGTTAATTTACGACCATCTACATACCCTAAAGTTTTTTTAATATGAATAATAAATGAGTGTTTCAAACCATCAGTTACGAGTAATTTGGTCATTGCATTTAGTGTTTCCTCTTTTATCAACTTTGCCACCTCATGTCCGAGACAATTCTCATCGTTTTTACACAAAATATTAGTAAAATATATTTTATCATGACAAATATTAGCGTATTTTTCGTACAGGTTATGTTTTTCATATTTTTTTATTTCCGCGTGAAAACTATGAATACTATTAATGCTATCGACACGATTAACATATTCGCCGAACATATTTAATCTTTCCGCATCATTTGACTTCTTATTAAATATATCTTTGGTGATGACAAACCAAAAATAGTAAAACACATAAAACGCCCATCGAACGAACAAATGTTGATACACGACGAGATCGTGTAGGTTCGACATGTTCTCCGCGATGTCATTTTGTATATCATATAAACTCTTATTTTCTCCGTGCCAGTTGAAATAAGTTAGTTTTGCTAAATGACTGATCCTAAGTATACTTTCGTTTCCGGTCAATTTTTTGATCGAATACAAATCACTTTTATCGTCACCGATTCTGTCGTCATCGGACGCGCGGTCATCTGCAATTGTACCTGGAGCAGATGAAATAAATTTTACGCACGTGGAAATGAAAGAAGTATTTTCGAAGACATTTTGTAGCGGTCGTATTTTTCCGTCTTCATCGCGTACGTTGTTATATACTTTACCAATGACTGTTAAATCCGCGCAGTTACGAATCCGGTAGTTGTCCAGCGAACTCATAATAAAGTCTTCCTTCCGTTTTAATCGCTCTTGTTGCTCAAAACGCATATCTATTCCATGATTTTTCGGTTTATCGTTGAAAGTATCAAACGCATTTTTTAAATGGATAACAGCGGCCAGCATGATTTTTCGAAGAACGCTGTCCTTTTGGAATTTATCGTTCTTGTTCGGTTCGTCGAATTTCTTGAGTAACATATTCAAAAACGATTCGTAACCACGACGAATTTCCTCATAGCATTCGGGCTTTATTCCGTAGCTGGACAAACATTCGGCGTACATAGTTTGAAGGATAAAAAAATTCAAATAAACGTTTGTCAAATTTTCGCAATTGGTTTTCATTTTCGTTGGATTTTTGACATTTTTCATATCCAAATCCAACGAATAATCGTACACCGCAGAGTGCGCAGCTGAATACGTTTCCGAATCGTCGCGTAGCAAATCGAGTAACAACCAAAATGTTTTAAATTCATCACTTACTATCACATTTATCACCACGGACAGCGATAAACGGTTTGCTACCGGGACGTCACTTGCTTGGAGCCGCACTTCCTTAATACGTTCCGCTGCGGTTTCAGTCATTCTAATAATTTCCAGCATGTTCGACTCCTTGATTTTATCGTTCATTTGGTAATTTCGCACTTTTAACGCGAACTCGAAATGGTCGACCATTTCGGTCGGGCAACCCGTCGATTTGATTTTCGATATTATCCCTTCGCCATCTTCGACGTCCCACGACGGACCATTGTTCTTCCAGAACTCTGCCGTTTCTCGGAGTATCCGTTTCCAAAGGATTTGGTAAATGGCCAGAACGTATCGTCGAATCGATTCGATGTCATACCGGTCCTTGAACGTTGTGAACAATTCGCGGGTGGCTAAAGTCTTATCACTTTTATTGTCACTCACCTTCGTTTGCACGGAAGAATTATTTAATAACCACAAACAAAACCTATCGAACTCTTTTGCCGAAGAACCGTTGTTGTTATTCATACATTTCTCTAACCGAATGTCGTCCATAGTAATCGTAGATAACGGCGATTCGGTGTTGACCGGAAAAATGTTTCCGAGGAAACTGTAAAATTGGTTTAATATATCATTACGAACTGATAATTCAGGCGATTCTTCCTCTTCAAGTATGTCTTTATAAACGTAGTTCGAATAGGGAAAACAAAATTCGATATTAAATATTTGAATGAGATTAACAATTTGCAATAACACACGTCGCATTTCGTTAAATACGGTTTTTCCCGAGTGAGTACGCGCATAACTATATTGTGTCAGTATGTATTGCGAGTTATTGATTTCATCTTTGGATTCTCTGATTTTATTGATGTACATAAATGCCATTAACAGAATTTTTGAAAAATACCGTTCGTGTGATTTAAGATTTGGATACCTAACGACTGTTTTAAATAGATTAGTTATAGCTATAGATATTGTTTCTTCGAGTTCTAGTAAAAACGCGACTCCATGTGTACACTTGACCACAGAGTCTGAATCGTTGCCGTTTTTACCAGCCGGACAATATGTAAATAAATCATAAATGATCTTCATAAGAACCTTCAGGTAATCTGCGCATTCGCATTTTATAAAAGATAACGCTATTGTTAAATGATTGTCGTCCATATCGTCAACCTTGTTATCAATCCGCCACAACCATTTATACACGTCGTACTCTTTTCCTCTTATCAATATAGACCTAGATCGTGTTATCAACGTGTCTAACTCGCTGAAATTCACGAGCGGTTTTGTGACGGTGTCGACTTTGTCATTAACATTGTCGTTTGTGTAAACGGTTTGTATTTTAATCGTTAAGAGAATACACCACACAACAATTAGTACCCAAGAGGACATTGTTGATTAATGTATGCAACGTGACACAAATTAACAGATCAGTAATAGGTACGACTATGTTAGATTGTACGTTTTTCTTTATTATCGTATAACTCACTGACTTATGAAATTTGAACAAATCCTGGTTTGAATATTATAACATTTCTCTCCGTGTCCGACAATGATCGACATCTATAAACACAGAATGCAATGGTTTTATGGAATGTTTTAATATCAGATTGTGATTGTGTGTAACTGAGTTAATCAAAACTTATTATATACATACCCAAATTTGCAAAGTCGGTCTACGTTTGAACGGTGAATCTACGATTTCCTTGTTATAAGTATTCACTCTGACATCAAATATAATATGTCTTGCTACGAATATTGATGTCGACTCACACGGTTTTGAAATAGACAACTTTAAATTACAATTATTACTGAATATGGTAATTACGCAGGTGTTACACTAACAGAAGAAAAATGTAAAACAGCTATGTAGTAATTATAATAATTGCTGTTTTGAAAAAAAATTCATTTAAAATTGAACAATTGTTTTTCCTCTTACACTCGCGTATTGTAGGTATGCGAATGCTAAATATCTTGTTAAGGGCAGGAGTTGGTGTCGGTAGATCTAATAATGGCGAAAATTGTGAACCCTTTGAAATTATGTGAATTTCGAAAAGTATTACGTATAAACAACCATCTAGAGCCGAGTTTTGATTTAAAAGTTTTCTGATCGGGGCTTTAAAGTTACTATTTTTGTGTGCAAAAATGTTTACAGAACAAAAAAAATAAAATAAACATTATTATAAATTCATAAAATTCTTCGCTCTACTCAGAGCATAAAGTGTACTCTACATAAGAAAATAGTTGTTTTTCGACCTTTTTATAGAGTCTAAACGAATTGAAGAAGCTAGTATTTTAACAATGATGTTTTTCTTTTATTTCTTTATTTTATTTTTTTTTTTCTGAGAACATTTTTTCATATGGAAATACATGTCCAAAGTTTTGATCTGCATTTTAAAAAAGTCATTTTAAAACATTTTACAACGGTTAGACGGGAAAAAAATCGAAGAATGTACGGGGACAAATTTTATTGTGTATTCATATTTCTAGATAACGAGCACACAAAAATGAAAGGTCATATGATTAAGGCTCGGAAGTTGTTGCATTTGCATGTTTTTTGTGAGCAATTAGATATATTGCTTGGTAAGCTAGAAATTTAATTCATGACACTACGTAATAAATATTAAAAGTTTATAGTGTTTATTTTCGCATATTTGGTGACTTTGTAATATTAAGAGCATATTTATTAATTTTACAACTTTTTAAAGCATATTTGATGATAAAATTCGAATTTTGGTAATAAAATGAACAAAATTAATTCATTTTTAGAGTTTTCATTAGTTATTAAATGTATTATTGTACTTACTCTGCGTTTCAAATCAATTTTTATGAACATAAGAAACAAAAAAATAATATAAGAAATAATGTATTTAGTTTTTCGAAGTATAGAAATTTGCTAATGGTTAATAATTTAACTATCTTTTAACATTTAAAATAAATTAATAAATATTTAATGGTTCAATGTAATAATTTTTAAGGTAATAACAAAGTTATACTTAAATAAATTAAATTAAAATACATTTAATTACATTTAATTGGGTAATTAACGGTTTTTTTTTTTTTTTTAGGTTTTTCAAATATATATATATATATATATATATATATATATTTAATTCAATGGAAAAATTTTAAAAGATAATTAATTTAATTCATGAAAAGTTTTTCAAGCAATTATTTTATTTTGTACATTTATTTCTGGAAATGTAAGTTGATTTTACATTTTTATCATATTCTTTTGAGGTTATCTTCGAAGCTTCATTAAATCCACCTACTTAAGAGTATTCAGTATGGGTATTGATTAATAATATACTTGTAATTACGAAAATTGTGTTTGATATAAAAAAAAAAAATAAAAAAAAAAGTGCATATTTTTAGACCATAATTAAGTTCCGAGCCCTAATTATGAGTATGGTAACTAACATTGTGACACGAGAATTTTATAATATATAAGATTAGTCTGTGACATTTTACGCGAATAATCAAGTGGGCGCGGATCGATCTTTTATTAAATAGTAAAATATTGGCCTATTAGTCCGCGTTCGAGAGAAAAAATTTCTCGATTATTCCAATTATATTGCTCCAAATTTAGATCATAAAATAGTGAATATTCGACATTTAATACAGTAACAAAATAATATATATACATATTATATGTATTTATTCGCAATTGAAAATAAGTAAATTCGATATACACGTATATTTTAATAATTACACGTTGCAGTGTCGAATATACATTTAACAATACCTCACGTGAAAATGTGTCTCAGTGTGACATTGTAATAAAAAAAAAACATAAACGAAAAATAATTTAGCACTCGTATACTACGTATATTACGCGGTTGTAAGGGGAAAAAACAATTGTACAATTTAAAAAACGTTTTTTTTTTTTTCTCTCTCAAAACAGTAATTAATATAATTATTACAATACGATTGTTATACATTTTACTTATACCTGTTACATTAACACTTGCGTATGTTTTTAATTCGTAAAATTTTCTACTTCTTAGTATTGAGATTCAAAAAAATGTAATAATATTATGATTTCACTTACACCGAAGAAATGTCCAAGAAATTAAAACCGTACATTTCACATCGAGTCGTGCCAGCAGTACGTGTGCCTAACCACTATTACTATTATTTACAAAAACCGTAAATCATAATAATACACGGCTTTTTTCAAATATTGCTACCATATTTTCGGTATGGATCATATAATAATATTATTGTCGACGTCATAGTCGTCGTCGTCGTGTGCAACGTCGAATGTATCTTTTTCACTTTTATACAAGGGTGACCATATTTAAGGAAATAAAATACAGGACAAAAATATTTTTCATAATATTTTTAAATAAATAAGTATTTATTACACACACACACACACACACACACACACACACACACATATAAATAAATATTTTTTTTTTATGTTATTGAATCGTAAAAAATGATAATTTTTAAACTACCTATTATAGATTAAATTTTATCACATAAAAATATTATTTTGAAAAACACAGAATAACATAATTAAACTAAATTGATACTTTTTAAAATTTCTTCAAATCCTTTATTCGTGTACATTGTATACTCAACTTTCTAAAAAAAACTTGTTGATTCATTTTACGATTATAATTGATCTAATGGTATCCACAAGATTTCTAGATTCTTACATTATTTTATTGAATAATTTAATTTCAAAAATTTTAAAACAAACAGTAAGTCAAAAAACGGGATTAATATGGGACAGACTTGAAATTACGGGACAAAATGTATCCTGAGAGAAGTTGGTCAGGAAAACAGGACACAGAGCCGAAATAAAGGACAATCCTGTATAAAACAGGACGTATGGTCACCTTAATTTATACACCACGGTCCACGACCAGCTGTGTGTATACGAGGGAATAATAATGTTGTTATACTATTTATTACCTTCCAAAACAAATTCTGTATTAATTTTTTTTCAACAATTTTTTCCAATTAAATTGTTTTAGATTCTGAACAAAGTGAAGAAGCTAGTGTTTTTACAATGATGTTTATTTATTTATTTTTTTTTTTTCTTTTTTTTTTTTTTATTTTTACAATTTTTA
>JAIPRM010010746.1:0-13514 GCA_025469315.1 Stegophylla sp. TES_Ste_2020
TTTTTTTTTTTTTTTTTTTTTTTTTTTATTTCTGTGTCGTTTTTTATATATATATATATATATATATATATATATATATATATATATATTCACGTCATTCCTTCTGACTATTTTTCACTCTTTAGGAGAAAACTCGATTGAGTTCTTTTTAATTTAAAATATTTACAGGTATAACATTCTATAAAACTAATTATGACTGAAATTATTTTTAATTTCCTCAAAAGTATTATTGTCAATGCAATATCAGTTAAAATCGTTGTTTGATACCAAAATTGCAAACTTCTTTTTTCGAATTACGCGTTGATTTGTAATTAAAATCGATTATCTTTTATTGTGACTACCAGCCGGTCATACTTCGCATTTTTGGTATTCTTCCCTCCTCGGCTGGGATAATCACGGTAAAGAAACGATAAATCATTTCCAACGAATTAAGAACAATAGTTTTACAAAAATAAAAATACTTGTTTTACGTGAAAATTACTGTTTATTGCAAGTTCTAATTTTAAACGATATTAAAAAAAAAAAAAATGATTAACGATATTTGAGATATATGTAATAGGTTCATTTGTATTACATTTTCGGCTTATAATATCAAGAATGCAAATTTTAATTTGAAAATAAATTACGAAAAAAAGATGCATTTTATCAGTTCATATTACACTACCGTTGAAAATCTAGTGTACGGAATGTTTTACCTAAACTTTTCTGTAGTTTTTCTTCTTACTTGGCAAAACTATATAGAATTTCGAAAAACGATAGCTTAACATTACTATAGATCAGTGTTTCCCAACCTAGGGGGCGCGCTCCCCTTGGGAGACGTACACACATTGCTGGAGAGGCGTAAACAGTCATCATGAAGTAAAATTTTTATTCATTAAATTTGCATTTAACGTAGAGAAAAAATTAAAAATGTATAACTACCGTTATTGGAAATCAATAACAGGAGGAGCCACTGAACATAATTTTTTATTATTATTTTATATTAACTTATTGCTATAATTATTCTTATAAATTTGATTAATTGATAATACCATTATATTATTTACTGTTATTTATATTTTATAATTATTATCGTCAATAAAAAAGTTGTCATCCCAAATATTGTATAGTAATATTTGTAAATTATATGAAAAAGGTAATGCATTTTTTTCATATGTGGGAGGAAAGGGGGACGCGAGATTTTTGAAAATCTACAAAAGGGGTAGTAGAATAGAAAAGGTTGGGAACTACTGCTATAGATGCTTATAAAATTCTTTACGGGCAACATGTATCTGAAAAATTGTTCGAGTAAAAAAAAGTGTTTCCGTAAAAAAAAAATCTTATAATATGATTTTAGAACCACTTCACTCCACTCAAAATCTAAAATAAATAAATAATTTTGGTGATTTTTAAAAATCCAAATATTTAATTTTCAAATACTTATTTCATTTTCGCGTGTTTTTAAGGGTTTTGACGTTTTAAATTTTTTATTCAAATAGGATTTTACGATGGTCGCAGACTTATTGCGCAATTTAATATTCTCAAGGCATCATCATATTCGTACAAATACTGCGATTATATAACATGCACATTTTCTTAAGAACACGCCTCGAGGCTTGTCGGTGCATAAACATGCGAACCCTATTACAAACCGAACCATAACGACGACGTAGGAGTATAATACTTGTTTGAACTATTCGCCATTAAATGTTATTGACGAATAAACGTATTCTACTGATTATTATTATGAGATATTGGGTGTTAATTAAAGTCGGGCATCGTCAAATATTATGTGCTTTCAATAGTTCCATCGAATTCAAATGATCAAACGTAATCCGAATTTCCCGGTAATAATCAGTAATAAACGATCTTGCCTATTTGAAGTCACCACGCGAATTGCCCACTGCCGTCGTTTCAATATGTCAGAGTTTAAAATTAATTAAAATAATATTATATTCACTCGGTCGGTTTGATTACAGGTAGGACCTATATCATAAAATTCATTTGATTGAAACTCATGACAATATTTTGATATCGCACATCAGTGATTTACGCATCAGAGCTTGCACTAACGGGTAGTTCTGACCAACATGGGTGGTTCAAAATTAATTTGATCAGTTCTAATAACCAATTTGGTCAGTAGTCACCTAAAACCGTGAATTTTCTGTTATTTTAGTAAACGTTTTATTTAATTATACATTTTTTCCAGTTTTCGTTCTCATATAATAGTGAAATCAGTAAAAAATAATTTTTTTCTTCATAATAATAATAAGCTTTATAATTTTTAAATAAAATTATCTTATATCAACTGAAGCTTCACTCAGAATCGTTTTATTGAAGAAATTTTTCGTCATTTCTTTAAAATACCTGTCCAAAAGTTTCTAATAGCAAATTTTTAGTATTTTTAGAAGGTGTCATTAGGAAATCATTTTTAGAAATCCTCAATAGGTTTTTCAAAATTTTGAAAAAAATACCCAAAATTAGACAAAAATGAATTTAAAACTTTTTTATTTATACCAAACTTAAGGAAAATGTATGTGTTGATGAACAATAATATGAAAAATATTTTGGTGAATCATAATTTTTAATATATAAAAATTTCTTTTTTTTTACAATTTTTCCTCTTCAAAAATTATTTTTTTGTTCTCAGTTAATTGTGGAATATAAAATTGGCTGATTAATTTTCTTTTGTAATTGCTCAAGTGTGAAATTTTACGTAAAACTAGTGAATTTCGTCAAAATACTAACTTTTAATCATTAGAATCAAAAAAGTTAACAAACTATTTTCGAATGTCTTTCAAGTTAATTAGTCTGATTATGTGAGTGAGATTATGTTAAATTTTCAGGGGTTAATATTAAGAATTTAAAATTTTATAAAATAAAAACTTTTAAAAACTGGGAAATTTTTAGTATGTTCAAAGTTCTATTCTCGGCTCAAAATTTATCAAATGATTTTGAAATTTGTATGAAGTATGCGTGTGGCTATTTTTAGTTGATTATTTTTGATGTTATGTTAAAAAAAGTAAATACAATTTTGGTTATAATCAATTTTTTTTGTATTTTATTTTTCACGCTTAAAGAAAGTATAGAGAATTTTGAAAAATGACCCCTTTAAAGTACCGTCCAGGTGTGAATTCCTTAAAAGTTACTGTATGAAAATTTTAGTGAAGTATTTCTATACGAAAAAGTGTTTATAGACAGAAAAAAAAAAATTATTTTAAAATCATTAGCTTCTTCGCTTCGCTGAGAATGTAAAAGTTTTTTAATCTATTGCCAATGTTACATTGATAAAAGATAAAGAATAAAATATAGTATAAAACTGTTATTTATTGTAAGTAATCGATTTATAGTTTTGTAAATTGCGGTTGTTAAGACGTGTGCAGATATTTTTTTTTTTTGCACAAATTGAGCAGTTCTAAAAATTCCAAGGTGCAAGCTCTGTAACGCATTCAAGTATATCTCTCGTTACTTTTTAAATCAAACGCATATTGAAATGTCAACTTGTTATTATTTCAACAAATGGATACATTTATTGTTTAAAATAACAGAACATCCTTAAGAGACTAATATTAAAAATCGTACAAATACGCAAACGAATAATTATCGATAAATACACACAATATAATATTAATTTTTAACAACAAAGTACTTAAACAACAATCATTATAATATTTTAACACAAACAATAACAGTGGTTTATATACTAGGTATCGTATGATATTTTTCTTTTTCGCCAACCCTCGTGAATCTTGCGTGCAATGACTCATGAGTTGTTAGACAGGCGCGCATTTGACAATAACACGGACCATGTGCTTTGCAATAATTTTTTCTCGAACATTATTGTCAAATTATGTATTTTGATCGGCTTAAAAATGTTAATAATATATCGCTCCTCACGTGCATTGGCTCACAATATTGTGTTCAGTGATAAGTTAAGTTTTTTTTTTTTTTTTTTTTTGTCACGTGTATTTTCGACTACGGCCGTAAGTATCCGCAGAGACGGAACTGGAAAACAAAGCTCTCTCGTACACTACTTAGCTCTGATTTTCCGTTTCCGGCACATACTTATTTCAGTAGTCAAACAACACTATTTCAAATTTATTCGTCTGCGCACTACTGACACGAAATCGTCTGTCGTTTTATCGGCTAAAACTTAAAACCGATTTCGTGTGTACCGCAAACTCATCATAAAAACCACTTGTGTACGAATGACGTGTACGATTATATTATGTAAATTAACTACTTTGTAACCTCACCTAATATAGGTTCCGAACGTTGAAAATTTAAAACGAATTTTCGGTCTTTAGTGCGCTACAATAAACCTCGT
The DNA here is from genome assembly GCA_025469315.1 of Stegophylla sp. TES_Ste_2020. NCBI lineage: Eukaryota > Metazoa > Arthropoda > Insecta > Hemiptera > Aphididae > Stegophylla > Stegophylla sp. TES_Ste_2020. The sequence continues at coordinate 4,307 of JAIPRM010010746.1, forward strand.
CTTGTCACAGAGAAAATAATAATAATAATAATAATAATAATAATAATAATACAATTATGCTTTGTCGAAATTTAAATTAGTTATTATTATTTTTTTTAGTTATTAAATGAAATAATAATAAAACTGTTTATTATTGTTGCTTTTAAAATATTGTTATTGGCTAATATCTTTTGAAATAATAATTGTTCTCTATTTTTAATTATAAAGTAATTAATTATTCATGCAACGAATAAAATAATTAATTATTGAATAGAATAGAAGTGTACGAGATTCACATTAATGTATTGTTTTAACGTTGTGACAAGGCGAAATCAAAGTCAGATTTTTCTATTGCCAAAATCTGATTTTGTCCGTTCGATTTCTTCGAGACAAAAATTATCAATATAATATGTAATTTACAGTCGTGAAGAGTGAAATAAAAACGTAAGTTAAACAACGAGTAGTCGTATTCGTATGGAACAAAAAACAAAGAGATCATAGACAATTTAAATTTAATCTCTCCTCAATCTTGTTGCCATACTCATCAAAAAACACACAACAACACAAGTTCATCGGCAACTGGATTTGACTGTGCGGAGTGGTGCTTTATAATATCATTGTCAACAGAGTAACGAAATCGTCACTTTTGTTGTCAAATTATTGTTTCGACTGCGTGTATACAGTGTGTGTGTGTGTGTGTGTGTGTGTGTGTGTGCGCGCGTGAGTGTGTGTGTGCGCGCGCGTATACAGTCGGCAGGCGAAATCCGTGTTGGCGGTGAAAATTTGAAGAAAAAAAAAAAAAACCAACTCGCGTGCACTTGGCTACCAGGCGGCTTTGTACTGGACTGCGATGTGAGCACGAGCGCCGGTTTTCCACGTCGAAAACGTATTTCATCCTGCACCCTGCTCACTACTGAGAGGCATACAAACGCGCCGCTGCTCACCACCGGTCGTTTCCAGCAACTATTTAATCGATAAACGAAAACATCGTATGCCTCGACAGCAGTAGAGGGCCGAAATAGTGTACGAAACGCGGAGTCCGTTTGTCGAGCGAGCTCCGGTAGCTCCGCCCCACCAGCCCTCTCACGGCGGATTTTATGAAAACATAAGTGTATGTATGGCGCGATGACTGCTGCGGGGACTTGTTGATTTCGCCAGCAGAGATATATTATAACGTTTTCGTTTCTCCTTGTCAGTTAAAACGGAGTCGAATTTATGGGGGGAGGGGCGTGGAGGAAATTTCAAAACACGAAATTCAAGCCACCACTCGAGTTCGTAAACGGAAATGAGGGAAGAGGGTCTTTGGGGGCTAAGCTCTTCCCCAAAAAAACACTCAGAACACCCAGGTTTTTTATAAATTACATAAGGTTAATACCATTAGGAGGTAAATCAACAAAAAGTGCGTACTTCGCTCGTCGGGGGTGTTCTTCGCATTTCGGGTGCGATTCTCTTGACGAGTGTATATTTTAAAGAAACGATAAATTATTTCTTCAATAAAACGATTCCGAACAAAGAAAGTTAATAACATAAAAAATAAATGAGAAAAAAAAATGTCCAAATTTTTTTTTCACATTTCCAAAATTTTCTTGTGCCAAAATCTTTCTTATATTATTTTCTATCTATGTTTAAATTTTCATATAGTTCGGATCAAAAAAATATGATGGTTTCCGAGTCGTTTTGGTCAAATTTTGGGTAATTTTTTCCAAAAAAAAAAAATTAAAAATTGAGAAATTCAAAAAATGACCTCTTTAAAGTACCATCTAGAGGCAAATCCGGTTTCAAAAAGTTGCTGTTCGAAACTTTTGGACAAGTATTTCCATACGAAAAATTGTACACAGAAAAAAAAACATCATTATAAAAATTCTAGCTTCTTCACTTTGTTCAGAATCTAATAAATATTTTAGCCTCCCCTGAAAAAAAGTGAATTCTGATTCCACCTTTCCTCTCCACAGTATGAACACCAGTCTAATAACGTATTAATTGAAAAAAATTTTATATTATTTATTCATTAGAAATAATGTGCGATACACTTAATATCATTATTTTTTTTTCAAAATTAAAACTTAAAACACGCAAAAAATATGAAAATTAACTATTTAATTTGAAAAATAAATTTAAAAAAAAAATTTATGCGGTTAATGTTTTTGCTTGAAACAAAAAAATATCCAAACATAAGCTGTATAATATGTATATTTAAATTCTTACTGCATCTAACTTTTAAAAGTGGCCAAATTGTTTTGGAAGTTTCATCAAACCTGTGTAACTGTTTTTTTTTACAATATTTAAGAAAACTGTGGAATTTCAAGCACCAACATTTATAGACAGGTGATTGTAAATTCCGCCGATTTTAAGGTAATCAATACAAGGTTTAGATTTATAATATGTAAATTTCACCGGTACGATTTTTCTACCTCAAAAAATAAAAAATGTGAATTCCGCCGATTACTGATTTTTGAACTATTGAGCTAAAAACGAAACGAAGATAAATGATTGTAAAAAAACGAACCAGTGGAATTTAAATTTAGGTTTTTTCATATAGGAAAATAGTTTAAACGAAAATAAGATCTAAAAAGGTTGGATCGGTGGGATTTCCAAGCGCTCTTCTGGACTTTGTTAAAATGAATAAAATCGATTTTGTGAAAGTCATTTAGTTTACGGAACATTTCACTGAAAACGGTTGTTTTAAAAGGATTTTTAAAAATTAGTACTGAAATGAAAAATAAAAATAATAAAAAAATCTGTGTCCATATAATTCATATTATTCATAATAATAATCCGTTTTCCAATGTTTTGAAATTTAAATCACTTATGATTAAAATTACCACAACTGATTTTAACAAAAAATTAAATATAAGTTGACCTATATATTAGTAAACAGATATATGATTTTCTGCCTAAATACAATGAATTAAATGTTTCACAAAATAGAGGGATGAGAAATCTGTCATGATTTGGATTTGCCCCTTTTAACATATATTATTAAAATATTTTACTGACTTAGAGATTTAATCTTATTATGATTTATCTGTGAAAAATTTAGTTTATTAAAATCATCCATGCCAAGAGTAATGTTATTTAATATATTCTATGTTTAAAGAACAGTTTACAAATAAATTGAAGTAGGTTTAATGTTTGATTGATAATGATTTTCGTTCAAATCAAAAATTAACATTGATGTTGTAATTATTATTATTTCAAAATAATTTTTGAAATAAGAACTATACACTTTTTCTTCCCACTTTTCTAGCATTTGTATGTGAAGCGGTTAGGCAGAAAAAATCTTGAGTTAAGTATTGTGAAGGGTAAATGGAAAGTGGGTAATACGAAAAATTACAAAAAATAGGCATTGATGTTTAGTTTATGATCAACGTTGTAGAGTGTTATATATTTAAGAGAAAACTTTAACAAAGTAGTTTTTATATTTAAAAAAAAAAAAACATACAAATAATAATAAAAACACAACAGTTTGTAAAGATAGCATGTCAAACTATTTTTGAAAACTATAGAGCCAACCTACTCGTGGTGTTTCCTGGGTAATGATAATAGGCTGTTCAACCTATCTAATAATCAACTACATTTGTACATAAATGAATATGAACATTGATACTCAAAGCTCATTTTTCTCGAGTTTTAGTTCCTTGCACGATGGGTAGGTGGGTATAATACTATACTAGTACTATTAACTTATGGGACTGAGATTACCTGCCATTTTTTTTTTTTTTTTTTTTTAAACCATTATTGTACCCTGGTTTACCTAGTAATGTCGATTTCAGACGCAGTTTACCGACCGTGGTGAACATTGTAAATACCACTAGCTTATTCGCCTCAGACAGAATTTTTAAGACAAACGTAAATATTTTAGCGAACAAATATGTGAATTATGCCATCCCCGTTCGAGTGCCGCCCCAAGCAAATGCCAACCCCGTCCACCCCTCGCACCAACACCGTATGGCCGTATACTTTTTATTATACCGTCTGTTTTACGCGACACACTCGACTAAGGACGACGACGGATAATTAATACCGTTGAAGTAATCTCAACAATTTAACAGGCACGCGTAATTATTCACAATAAACCATACACTGCGTGCTCGTAATATTATAACGTTTTTATCAAGGGGCGTCCCTATGCATATTTGTCAAAAGTTTAGGCGAATTTAAGTCAATTTTATTGAATTAAAAAAAGACTTATTTCATAAATACTAAACATGCGTCACATGCATAAGTACATAGTTCTATAATATCTTTTTCTAGACAGTAATGGCACGGACTAGTATATACATAGCCCGTGGTAATGGTTATTTGCAGATAATATTATTATCTTTGTGACTGTGGTGATTAATTTTTTCTAGTTAGGTATATTGGTAAATTAAAATTTTGACCATTGATTTTCCGTTGACTAATGAACTAGGTAATTACTAAATTTCATACATAAAAAACTACTATAGGGGAGCGACCACCCCTTCGTCCCACCCTTGGGGACGCGCCCGGTTTTTATTCAAAAACAACATTTAGTATCCGATTGTTAACAAGAGTGATAATTATTTCGCAAACATTAATTTTGTTGTTATTCTGCATTCGCCGGAACGTTTCTCACTCGGTGCAATATTTTTCTCTCTTTCTTCCTATACACATCACTGTTGCAATAATAATAATAATAATAATAATAATACGGTAACGAGCGAAATATAAAATGTAAGCACACAAACACACACACGTGCGATTAGAAAATAAATATTCAATTTAAAATCAATTCTCGCCCGCGAGTTACTAACCTAAACTCGTACAATGAATTTATTATGTGCGTTGCCGTTTGTCGACTCGGACCTGTGTACACACACACGTGTGCGTGCTGTTACGTTTTGTGTTCTCGCGAGCGTCACGACTCGCGATAAACATAATAAATAAATATAAAGCACACGACGACGTCCTGGAGATGAATCCGGGAAAAAAGCAATAAAAAATTTAAAAAAAAAAAAGTGTGACATATTATTTTTTCCCCTTGACACGCGGTTTTCTTTTATTGCTCCGCTTTGAGTATGAAATTCGTTTTCCAGCATGAGAATCACACATCCATTACCGTTGTCATTATTAGGTTTTAAACACAATGCGTTTAGTGCAAACACACTGCACCCGATACAATGCATAGGTCAAAATTGAAAACCACCGCTCCCCGGGTACGAACAACAGTGTTTATGAGCACAAAGATATTTCATTATTCTGATTATTATTAAACTGTCACAACCTTGGAATCGACAACCGAAGAAAATATCAGAATGAAAAAAAAAAAAAAAGCCATTTACTTTATTTTTTATTTTTCCTTTTTCCAAAGTTCACGTCAATACCACCGTTGAACGTGTTCGCACTGATTGTAAATCACATACAATCACGTGTAGACATATGAAAATAAACGTCATGACAAGGGTTCGACACATGTTGCGTTTAAATATTCTTTAAAGACGGGTGTACAACAATCAAGCAAGGTATACATTTGCATTAGAACGTAACGAACTTTTAAATTGAATATTTTTGCATATTTGACATATTTATCAAGTTTTATGTTACCCAAGTGAATATATTTTAAATTCGGTTTAATTACAGTTTACTGTTAAGCGTTGACCAATGTAAATACAGAACTCTATAATTGTAAACTCCATCAGAATACTGGTTTTATAAAAAGATAATAAAAAGTTCTAATATAAACACAGTTTTAACTTCTATTTTATTACCTGTAATAACCAATGGGTACGTCATGGATACTTCGCCTGTGTTATAAAATTTTTCAAACACTTTATTTTTCATATCAAATTTTTTTTATTTTGAGTCAAATTACTTTTTTCTTTTGTTTATTTATTGGATAAAAAGAAAAGTAAAGTAAAAAATAAAATGAAGCAAGAATAAATAGAGAATAAATAAGAATGTCGGGCATACTTCAAACCACGGGTATTCTTCACTCCTCGGGTCAGATACTTTTGTTGGGTGTGTTGAAAATGATGACCATTATTGTTCTTTACATTAACTTCCTTTGCTCAGAATCGTATTACAGTCTACAGAAGAAATAATTTATCGTTTATTTAAAATTCAACACACCCAGCAAGAGTATCTGACCCGAGGAGCGAAGAATACCTGTGGTATGAAGTATGCCCAGCTTTCTTGTCTACATTTTACTTAACTTATCTTTATGCTTTGCTCTACTCTTACTCTATTTCATTTTACTTTACATTAATTTAATTTACTTTTTTAAATACAATAATGATATGTATTTCATTTTTAAAAACATCGATTGTAACTTTTCATTATTTATTTTATACAAAATGTGTAATAAACTATTATCAATAGAACTATTTCATTCTAGATATTTAACATCATAACATTGTTCACATAAACGGTTCATATAAAAACCATTTGAACTAATGAGTTATTATATAATATATTTACACAACAGCATATTTTATGGTAATATCAAATTACCATACTTATATCATGGCACTTTGTAATCGTTTTCAATTAACTACGATATGAGACGTGCATTTTGACCGAACCGCTCTACAGATTGTAGCGAAAACTCATCGGTAACGTACTGTAATAATATTGCGATTGAGAAAACTTCGTTTCAGAAAACATTTGCAACTTATCAAATCTGATTTTTTTTTTTTTTTTTTAATCCCACATAGAGGCCAGAAAGAGTTGCGAGATTCCGAGAAACGGATCGTTTACGAATCTATCCAACAACTGTTTACTTCATGCGCATCGCGCGTGTCTACAGTAGTGTAGCTTGTAACCGTCGCGGTCTTTCGTTGCATTTTAAATGCGTACAAATTAAACACATTAATTCGTACAAAGATCGTGAAAACGACTGTTACCGTCGTTCGTTTGCTGCGCTTATGGTAGGGCAGCCTAATTTAAAAAAATAAAATACATGACAAAATTTTTTTTTTTAAATATTTTTGAATAAATATTATACATATGTATATATATTTTTTCTTTTTTATGTTTTTGAACCATGAAAAAGTATAATTATTAAATTACCCATTATGGATTAAAGTTAAACACAAAAACATTATTTAGAAGAACATAAAATAACATAATTAAATTAAATTAATTTTTAAAATTTCTTCAATTCCTTTATTCATGTATATTATGTACTTTACATTCTAAAAAAAACTTGTCAATTCATTTTGATGGCGATTATTATGACACATCTTCACTATTTGATATTTCGCATTTTTCTGAAGAAGTGATTAAGTTTAACAATTTGGGATATTCTAAAAGAAATGTATGAAATTCAATATACGACATATTCTTTAAAATGTTGTTTTACGATTATAATATTCTTGATCTAATGGTGTCCACAAGATATCTAGATACTTACATTATTTTATTCAATAATTTCATTTCAAATATTTTAAATGAACAATTAGGAAAAAACGGGATTAATGTGGAACAGACCGAAAATTAATGGACAAAAATCGTCCTGAGAGAAGTTTGTCAGGACAACAGGACACAGAGCCGAAACGAAAAGAACAATCCTGTATAAAACAGGACGTATGGTCACCCTAGCTTATGGCGGTATGGCGCAATATTGCCGCTTCGAGTGGAATCGGAAAAAAAAAAAAAAAGAAAAAAAAGTTATGTGCGACGTCAAAAAGTACACGCTAATAAGTAGTTCGGGTCGTAGCGCGAGATTTCAGTATACAAACAGGCGCACGCTATAAACTTCACGTCTGATGTGTCGGAAAGTTTTACTCGATGAAATTACTTTAAAATACATAACATATAGGTATATATTATTATTATTATATGTTTACCTACTCAAAACCCTTTGTGAACACAAACTATAAGTGTAGGTAAGAGAACTCAGTCATGAAAGTGTGCAAAACGAGAGAAAAATATTGTATATGGATGCAAATCGTGTTCGAGACGATTATCAAACAGTACAACATTATTATAATATATTATTATTATTATTATTATATTTCTCGTTACGCTTCTCGTTACTGGGAACTCGTCTCGGCGCGTTGTTATAATATTTTATTTTCCAGATTCGCATAAACGCCCCAGAGTCTTGGCAAAAGTTTATTGCCGTGGTACGCTGATTATGAATTTCCAAAACGATTTCCACTGACGCCGCCGCCGTTCGGCGATTTAAAATATATGGAAACGCGATACACACGCGCCACTCGGATTCGTATTATGTAAATACGCGTGATTTTTATCGAGTACGATTTGCCGCCTTTGACGAGACCGGCAATTCGTCTCTCAAGAGGTCCCAAACAAAAGAAGCTTATTTTATTTTTTTTATATTCCCTCATGAATACATATTTTTGCATTTTTTATCATAAATTCATAATTTTTACATAATAATTTGCCACTGTTTTCCGGTTAGGTTAATGGGGCGTTATTACACAGATATCAAACTCTGCATGCACTCTTTTTTTTTTTTCCTAGACATTACGAGTGAATTTCAATTAATTACATCGTTTGAAGTCGAACGTACTTCTGTATACGCACTTGGTGATATTAATGTAAACAACGTTTGAAATAATAATAATACGTCATTATCATATTCGATACAATGGAGTCGGTGAAGATTAACTGACTGGTGACTGTGTTCAACAGCGTCGCACATTGTTCAGTAAATTTAAATAATTCTATTTTCACTCAAATTTTGTCCGCAGAATTTCTGATTTTTTTTTTTTTTTTAAGTTAATAACGTCGCGGTAAATAATTTTAGTTCAGTCATTAAAATAAAAATAAAAAAATTTATGAAAACAGAATATGTATCCATAAAAAAGCCGGACATACTTCGCACGATGGGTGTACTTTGCACGACGGGTGGTATTCTCTTGACGGGCGTATTAAATTTTAAAGAAACGATAAATTATTTCTTCAGTAAAACGATTCTGAACAAAGGAATAATATAATAATATAAGAATATAATATTAATAATATAAGAAAAAAAAAATATTTTTGAAAATGTCCAAAATTTTTTTTCACATTTTCAAAATTTTCTTGCGCTAAAATCTTTTTTATAGGATTTTCTATCTATGTTTAAATTTTCATAAAATTCGGATCAAAAAATGATGGCTTCCGAGTCGTTTTTGTCAAATTTTGGGTAGTTTTTTCCAAAAAAAAAAATTGAAGAATTGAGAAATTCAAAAAATGACCTATTTAAAGTACAATCTAGAGGCAAATCCGGTTTTAAAAAGTTATTGATCGAAACTTTTGG
>JAIPRM010010747.1:0-13513 GCA_025469315.1 Stegophylla sp. TES_Ste_2020
ACAGATAGAATCTATATGTGCATTGAAATTTAAGTTATTTGAAAAAATAATGCCTAAGTCTCGTACTTTATCCATTGTAATAATTTCTTCGTTATTTATCTTGAACTTAAAATTTATTAGAGAACTTCGGCGATGAAATGAAATGTGAACACATTTAGATATGTTAATAGAGAGACCATTTTCAAAACACCAGTCAACCAATCGGTCCAAATCTGATTGTAGGTTTTTAGCATCATAGATCGAAGACATGCACATTTAATATCACAAATTTATGCAAAGATACAATTTCGTTACTCAAAAAAAAAAAAAAAAAATCAAGCTTTTTCCTATAACTTGTTCATTACTTAGGGGTAAATATTATTATTAAATTGTACATTATGTGTAGTTGTAATTAACGCAATTAAGTATTAAACCATTTGACTCAATTTTCGCAGTTCCCACAAAAATTGTCTTGTTGTGTCCATGGGGTATGTAACCTGTCTGTGGTGGCCCGTCTCGAACAGCTTTTATCTCATAAATTATTGTCTGGTGTACATAAGCCGATGTCGGTTGGAAGGGGAGATAAATTCATTTCAAATAGTTTACAACCCCCCCTCCCCCCGTTCCAGATGGTTTTAGCCTTTTACCACACATTATTACGTATACATTCACAATAGCAGTTTACAGAATGCTCATAATTATAATAGGTAAAGTAAATGTTGGAGAACAAAAAATTGATTTATTACATTAAAATTTTGTCACCACAATTAGAAAAATCTGGGCAAAACCTTTAGCCCTCCCCCCAAAAGATGTGGTGACCAAATATTACAATTAGCTCTTGTAATTTGCAGTGTCACTCGCTGCCAACTTTAAAGGAAAACGCGCGCGAGTGTGTGTGTGTGTGTGTGTGTGTGTGTGTGTGTGTGTGTGTGTGTGTGTGTGATATTCTAGTATACACTCGATCGGTGACAGAAAATCGTTAATTTTCGCTCCCCTCTTCGGCCAACAAATACCCACAGGTTTTCACGCTTTGGCCTTATATATTATACACGTGAAACGTGTTATATATTGCTCCGGTACACGCGTTTCGGCAATTACCGCGGGGTAAAAGTTTCCCCGGCGTGGCATTAGTGTATATAGTAAACCACCTACCTACTGGTGGGTTCGGTGCCAGATAATATATAAATTAATTTAAGCCGACTCCCACGTAAATTCTGTCATACTCGGCGGTTTGTTTTTCAACGGAATCGGTTGGCATCGTAAATCGATTGATATATACGTATTTCACCGCTCTGGTTACTACTATTCTGAATCGGATGAAGTATGTGCAGTATACGAATTAAAGGAATCGCTTATTATTATTATTGTTCATCCTACCCTGTTTTAATTAAAATGAACACTGGTGATTTCTGTAATGAGAAAATCGTTATTACTAGGAAACTACGTTTCCTTGGATTTCAAGCATAATATAAAAAATGTATTTAAAATATTGTTTTGGTACCTACCTATTATTATTAAGTTATTTGGAAATAGTAACACTGTAATAACTTGTTGAGTTTGTTAAATTTGAATTAATATTAAATTAAATTATTGGTTGTCATCTAAAATATCCTTCCCAGTAGTATTATAAATTTACCGACTGCCAAGAAACACGCCATTTAATCACCCGACTTAAATTAAATCAGTTATATCGGTCTACGATTCACTCGAATTGACTAGTTGCAGGTCAGTCTTAAATATTATGTATTATTATTATTGATCGTCATCAGTATTGACTTATTTAACTATAAAATGGTGATGAGTTTATAAAGTACTCAAATATATTATTGCTTACACTGAAAAACCAGGTCAATAGACAGACAGTAACGCACGTTTTTCGACAAAAGACTATTTTACGTGCTGTACTATGATTTTTGAGTTGGAAACGTAGAAATTCGTCTGCGATCGATACCTATTATTTTTTAACTCGTGTGCATGCACGTAAACACATTGTAAATTTAACTTATTTCCTGACAGGCCAATAGAATCTGAACCTACTATATACTACTAATCCTAGTAGAGACAAATGGTCTTGCAATAAATGTAATGTATAACAGCTATTACTAAGTGGACAGGCTAATAATGTCCGTGAGGTGAATGCTGTTGCTGGAAGTCAAGTTAACTAATGTTGTATTGTCAACACGAATTCTTTGTGGTGTATATATATATATATATATATGTTTATATATATACCATAAATTTGATTTTAACTCTCTAATCCTACAAGTTAACATGCAATTATTATAGTAAAACAGTGAAAATCAATCTAGATAATATTTATCTAGTTTCTTTTTATCCAACTTTATTTTTTATTTCATTTTCATCTAATATTGTATAATATACTACTAGTTCTTTTAATTTGTATTGTTCAACATTTTTGTACTTGATTTAATCGAAATTATAGCAAATAAACTAATGATTGTGAACATTTTATTGAAACTGCTAAACTTTCTGTAGATTTCATTAGATTCAGTGTCTACGTCTACCTAATCAAAATAATTACATTTGTATTTTAAGTTGTGAATTAAGTCGAATCTATAATTAATTATATTTTCTTTAATATGAATACTTTGTTTATAATATGTAGAAACAATAATATATTCTATTTCGATTTTAGACATAATTTATTTGTTTCGTATGTCAATTTGAATTACAAAATATTTAACATGCATTTGAACTAATAGTATAACTAAATTACAAACAAATCTGATTCAGTAAACATACAATAATAATTGTCAGTATTTACAATATACATATTATAATTGTTATTTTATTTAATAACAGAATAACCCTTGTCCAATTAATTATTCAAGTAAATTGTCCTATACAGCGTGACCTGAACGTCTTGAACAGTAGTCCATAACGGCAATAACTGTGTTTAGGGGTGTGGTGAGTAATATTTCCCAAGAACCTTTGTTACAAGTTATCAATATAGATATAAGTTTGGTAAGGAATTTATTATTCCTCCCTCATCTTAAATTTAAAAACTTGAGATTTATTTTCAATTAATTACAAATAAATGTTAGAATATACAAGAATGTTACAAATATGACGTGTTTGCGTTCAAAAAGTTTATAAAAATAAAATATTATTGATATTCATAAGAGTGGTATGCTTAAAATATTTTCTAAGAACAATCTAATTTCAGTTCCCCGAATTCGTATTTGATTTACATAAATTTATTACAAAATATGAATAAAACAAAAACACATTATACATAAACAGTTTTATGTTTTTTATATCACTTTTTGATGTTATTTTTATTTTTATAAATAAAAAACCTAATCGCAAAAACGTCTGCAAAAATATTAAAATGTTTGACTTAATATAATATTAAAACGAGTTGCAAAAATAAATTGTTCTTTTCAACAAATTATGTTTTAGCTTGGTACAAAGTATATGGTACTTATTTCGAAAAACATTTCAAAAGTCATCTAAAGTGAATACACTTTTAAAGTGGCAAAGTTTTTAATTCTACGTAAAAATCATTAAATAAAAGAAGAGTACTCGGTTCTGCGTAAAATGTAAATAAGACATGTTTCCTCGACTACCATTTCACTTTGCAGTTAAATTTCAACCCTAAACAATTTATTAAGTTGGCATCAAGAAGGTATTTCTATGCGTATAACATTGCAGTGTTCAATTTTATTTATTTGTAATTGTATTTTTAAATTAAATTCTTCCACGTTAAAAATATGTCTTTAGTAAATTATTATGGTTAGTAAGTATAGCTTTTAAAAAAGTAAAGTAAAGTATAGACAAGAAAGCCGGATGTATTTATTTGTTAATTTAATACAGTTTTTCCTAAATTTTCCATTTGGCGATTCGTTACTGACATTTAACTATAGACAATTAATTTTTTTCTCTTTTATATGTAAAATATTGTTGTATAATACATAATTATTATAATTCATTTTTTAAATGATAAATTTTGTGTATTATATATATATTAACTATTTTTTGTTCGTGACCAAAATTTTTACACTAACGTTTGAAATTATTACCGAATATATTATATACGTTTAATTATAATAATTTCATTTTGTTTTACTTACTATACTTATTATTTTTATATTATTACTTACTACTTATTATATTTTTTAACACTACAGTATTATAATTTATGTAGTATTTATTGTCAATGGATTTTATATATTGTTCTTGTAATTTATTTTAAGTGTTGTAGTTTTTTATTTTTATAGTGAGAGTCACTCACTTATTTCACAATAAGTTATTTATTATGTAATCATAATTTTAGTATTTGTGTAAAGAAAAGTTACTGTACATTTTTCTAAATTCGTTAACACAATCATTTCACTTATTTCCTTCAATAAGATTCACAGTATTTTGTTCAGTGGCATATTTTGTAGGGTTGTCCAAATTTTTTTATACTTATATGTTGTAAATATTTAGATGCATATATATAAAAATTAAAATATTAATATAACATACGATTATTTAATATAAATACAAATAAATAATTTTTTTTTGTTTCATTGGTGTAGTTAGAAAGAAATAAAAACATTTGAAAATAAAAATAAGTTGTTGAGTCAGAGGGGTGTCCAGACATCCCTCTATAATACGCTATTGATTTTATTAATTTTATTATTCTGGAACAATAAAAACGTTATCGTTGACGTAATGATATAAAAACGGAAATATCATTTGTTTTCTTAGGTGAATAAATAATATCATCAGATTTCAAAAATTGTATTATTCATTTTATCATTATAACAGTAATATTGAATCAGAACTATGCAAAAATTCAACTCTCTTAGTATTGTTGTATAGATTGAAAAAAATTGTTTTACCAAAGAAATATAATTTCGGTATAGAAAATGTGCTTGTCGAAAGCAGTTTTATTTTTGGTTGGTATTTAATAATGTAATGCCGTATAATATGATCGGTTAATAAAATTTAATCATATTATTTTATAATCATTTAACGCCGGAAATCGCAAACAATCGATTATCTCCAATTCTAAATTCACTCACGCGCTGCGGTTTTCCAATACAACACACCCTCTAGTCGACATTCAATATATATAAATATATATATATACCGTTATGTCTACTTACAAAACCAACAAGACATTTCTATTCTGCCGAGTATTATTTGTCCCCGTGATAACGTATATATATATATATATATATATATATACGCTTGTATAAAAGCCTTTTCCTTATATTGAAAACGTCTTTTCCAATTCTCTAGACGGCCATCTTATTATTTTCCAGTTATTGTACGTCACCTACCCTTAACCCCAACCACACACACACACACACACACACACTAAAGTCACGTTCGTGGAACTTTAATATACGTCGTATCCTCGAGTCTCGACGACTCGGTATTACCGTTTCTATTGCTCATAAAGTCACATTTTTAATTGGACACGCGCATGGTGACAGAACGCTCACTCACGTTTGTCGGCCACCACTTGAACTAAATAGATATGACAATAGAAAAAAAAAAAAAAAATAGAAATAAAAACAAAGCGAAATTCAAAGCACGGAAAAACCTACTGCTTCTATCTGCCCGTGTCTTATTGTAACGACGAAAAACAAAAGTTACTTTGGCAATATTTAATGCAGAGATACTATGAAGATAAAAACGCGTATTATTCAGATTGCGACGAGAAAAGAAGTGATATCGTCGTTTAGCCAGTTATAATACGTGCAGTTTTCCCAGTGTGCTAATCAGAACTTTAAAAATATTGTACTTACAGTGAAGACTTCGATCACGCGGAAAACCGATCAATAGCAAGGTTTTTCGTTTTCTACTACTAAAACGACAAGTTTTGAAAATCCAAACCGAAATTGAACCTACCTATTTTAGTCTGTTCTTGTAATCGCTCCGAGATCCGATATAAAAAAAAGCTTTATAAATTGGGAAAACACCATTTTTATGAATTTATGTATACTTTTATTTTTGTAAGCTGTAGACTGTTGAACCAGATTTGTCTTTATCAATCAATATTATTATTATTTAATATAGATAAGCGATACAGAAATTCGCAAACACCTGGTTTTAAAAACTACTTAAGGCGAGATTCGAAAACCAAAGAAAACTTTTCGGGTTTTAGTAACTCGAGTGATCGAAAACGAAGAACCCGATTTCTAGCCCCGACCCGTGCACGCCACTCGAACAGGCACGTAGCTATGGGGTGGCCGGGCCACCCTTAGCAGTTTACTGGCCACCCCAAGTGTTTTGTTGATGTACTTAAGTTAAATTAAACGTTCATTGAATTTCAAGTCAAACAAAAATTTCAAATAATTTTGATTTTATATGTTTTTAATTCGGCATATTATTATAACATAACCATTATTACAATTATTATTGTTATTTTGATATCTATTTCTGCTCATCATGTGCCCCATTCCAGTGACGAATAGAAATTTGATGGTGGGACTGATGGGATTGAGAATTACAGTGTTAAAATAAAAATTTAGTACAGAAGCCATATGTTAAATTGAAGTGAGAATAGAAATATTGCTATATTATTAAATAAAATGCGATTGTCTAGTGTTTTCTTTTTTTTTCTCCATCACGGGCTACAGTTGACACCCTAATTTGATTTTGACCAATGTGTTTGGCGGCCACCTTGGGGGAAAATTCCTGGCTACGTGCACGCCACCCGAAGACGGCGATAATGAATACAATACAAATTATTATACTATTGAGATCTCCACTCACCTTGACGTATCTGTTGCAGACTCCGACGATTGTCCGTAACGCGGTCATCGTGCTGCACCGACTCCGGAGGACCAACTGAACTGTACGCGGCGCGCGTGGCGAACGGCGTCCCTCCGATCCCCACTATCCGTCGGCAGTAGTCGAGGGGTCGAGGAAGGGGAAGGGCGTGTGTAGTTCTCACGGGAGTGAAACCGTTTCGCACGTGTCCGACAAAAAAAATAAAAGGGGCACCGGCGGCACACGTGGGAACCGCCGCGCGGGACACGTGCCACGATCAAATATAATGTATTTAATAACACAACAATAACAATATGAATGTGCGTTCGTATCCCCCCCCCGCGACCCCGTGTGTATTTTCTTCGTTCCCGCCCGCCCCCTCCTCCGCCACCATCACGCGAAAATCGTTTTGATCGCCATTTTCATAATAATATAATATTATTATTATTGTTCGATTAATTCGATTATAGATGCATCATGTGTTTATCTGATTATCGTACACTGCTCGCGGAACCCGAGGAGATTTCCGACATTTACACAGAGTGCTAAAAACGATAAATTAAAAGTTCTAACTTTTGGAATAATAACTGAAATAGAACTACAAGCGAATAAATAAGTTGTTGTTAATAAATTTAAGGCTCGGAAGTTATTGCATTAAAAAAGCTTCAAAAATTAATTGCGTTATTGCAGTGAAAAATACTCAAAATTGCACTTAAAATAATTATCAAACCGATTTTTTTTTTTATCCTATCTTTCAGGAACCCGTAAATAGTTTTGTGGAATTTATTTATTTTTTTTTATCTATTAAAAATGTTCCTACCTTAAAAATGTTTGTACTGTACGATAAAAGATTTTCAATAAATGAATAAATAATTTATAAATATAATAAACTTTACAAAATAAGTATTTATTTTTTCTATATACCCCAACGAATTATAATTGGCCGAGGTGGGGGGAGGAAATGGTAAATCAGAGCTTTATTTAAAAACAAAAAAAACAATACACTAGCCAGACATTCCGGCGTGTAACCTCTACAAAGCTTGAAATAATTTAAATATGTAAATAACACTGAAACTATCGAAAATTGCATAATAAATAAAGAAAATAAGCAAAATTGCAATCAAATTAAAAAAATTTCGAAAATTGCAAAACGTTGCACTAAAAACTTCTATATTTCAATTCGTACCTGTATGAAACAAGTTTAAAACTTATTTAGAAACATATCCAAGCAATAGGAAAAAAGTTGCAAATGCAATAACATTCGAGCCCTATTAATAATCAATAACAGATAGTCAGTGTAAAACGGTGGACACGTTAAAAATAGGTACACAAGAACATTTTATTCAGTTTTAACATGTTTTCCGACAAAACAAACAAAATATACTGCGAGATTGTCAAATATCATGGTCGGGTCATTAAAAATATGAAGTATAGGTACGACGTATAATATTCAAAAAGTACTTTATTATGTCGGTATCAAAAATATTTTGTCTAAATTTTCGATTCTGAATGGAGTGAAAGAAAGCTAGAGATTTTTTTTATGTTATCTACATTATTTTCTATTTCTTATATCTTCTTTTTATGGAAACACTAATTATATTTGAAAAGTCCTCGGATACCATTTGCTTCCATTAAAAATTTTCTAATATTACTTTAAAGAGATTGTTTTTTGGACAAGTATTTCTATACGAAAAGTTGTACACAGCAAAAAAAAAAACATCATTGTAAAAACACTAGCTTCTTTACTTCGTTTAGAATCTAAAAATACTCGAAGTCCACGTGTTTACATAATATACGCACGAGGGGGTGCGTGTGTGTTCCGTAGCAATCTGTTAACGCCTCGACCGACTTTTCGTATAACGTATCATCGTCGTCGTCTCGTGGGAACACGTGGTTTTTGCTTTTTCCCTCCAATGGCGTACGCCAAAACTTCAAAGTCATAATCCTAAAGGTTTTATTCGCATTTGGCATAGGTTTTATTGCGGATATTTTTTTATCGCTTCTTGTTCCCCCCCCCCTCCCCCGTCCGTCCCACTGAAAGTCACTTTTTTATGCGATTTTTCGTCACGTCATTGTTGCAATCAAGCGTCTGTGCACTAAGTGCGCGCGTAAAAAGTTGTTTGGTCATTCGTATAATAGTAGTAATACACTCGTGAAAATTATTCGCATAAAAAATACAACAATATAGAACGCGAGTGTCCTCAAGTACGTAATTTCGTTTGTTCGTATTTGTGTGACATGTGTGTGTGTGTAGAAATAGTATGATAATTCATTTTTATTTATTTTTTTCTAGGGTAAAACAAATGAAAAACTCCCTGACCCTAGGATTTTTGTAACAATAATATACAAATTTGTAGTGTATAATATATCTTTTATCATATTATTATATTCTCGCACCATTATTATGCTACTAAAATAGTCTTCATGACTTTATGTTATGTTATTTTATTTTCAATCAAAACGGGCAATTATAATCAATATAATGATAATAATAGGTTCAGACTTTGTATAATTTATTATACCAATTAAACAATTGATTGGAAAGTACAGAAAAAATTTAAGTATAATTTAATAATAATAAATGAGTGATCCTCATTGGCCATTATAAAGAATGAATTGTTCCTTGGAAAATTAATGTTACAGATGAGAATGGAAATATAATAACTTTTGCGTGAGTTGAATACTCTGGAATATGGAAATTAATATCATTTAAAAGTTCAGGAGCATCAATAAAACCCATTAATTAATTTTCTCGAAAAAAATAAATAGATTAGCCCGAGTTCTTCGATCGGATAATGAAACACGGTTTAAATGTATAGCGGAATGCTGATGAATAGAGTAAGGATTTTAAAGCAATAAAAAATTTTAAAAAAGCACTTAAAGTAATAAAACTCAACAAATCTTCCAAAAAAGCTTTAAAAAATGCATTAAAAATGAGGCTTTTGATAAAAAAATATACATATTAATTACGAAAAACGTATTATAATTATTTATTAGTTTATCAATATATAAATATGATGTTCTTTTTCTTCCACAATTTGTTTATGAATTAGATTTATTCTTTTTAAGATTCCTAATTTATCAAAATTTGTCAATAAAAAAAAGTTACAAAATGATTAACCTATATCATCGGAGTTGCATTGGGCAATTAAATTTATTTTCAAGTTTTCCAAGAAAAATCTCCTTAAACTGAATTGTGTCTTTCAAATACTTTTATTTAGAACACATTTTGGAAAAAATGTAACTTATAAGCCGAAAAAGGTGCCCAAAATAACCCAAAAAGCTTTAAAATACAAAAAACGTACCACAAATACCCCAAAAAGCATTTAAATACAAAAAAGCAAATAAAAACAAAATAAAGTCTCGTGAATTTTATTCTAAATGGTATTATAAATCGAATTTATAGCTGACGTAGCTTCGTTTTAGAGCGATAGAAAAGAAAAGCAAATGCCTTCAAAATCCGAACTCTACTAATGAATAAACACGTCGAGGACAATGAATTAATGTCAGTGCAGAAAATTATAAAAAGTTTTATATTCTCTCGATTCGGCATCTGCTATTTTATGCGTGACTGTGTGAGGATCCCAGCTGGTAACATGCCCATTCTTAATGATTGATCGAATAACAATAATAAAACATCTCGACGGTATAGTAAAATGATTATCTCCTGTACCTACTGGTGTTGTATAATTTTAATTACTTTTATACTGCCGATATAAAAGTGATATTAAAATAAAATTCATCGCTGTATACAATTTATACACTAATTAGTTGTACTTTATTGATTGTATACTTATAATCTGATTTTGGAATTAATCTGAGGCAAGAGAGTTTTCGCATGATTTAGAGTAGAATTATTTACAGTGTTTCAAAAACGTATTTGTATAGATACGCGTTCGTAAATATAAAGACCGATTTACGAAAACACGTGTACGTTCAATTTATTTCCAAAAGTGTTATTTATTATTCAAAACATTTTCGCGCTTATTACATTTTTGTACAATTTGTCTTGTGATGTTTTCCGAAATATAATTTACATAAATAAATGTAAGTATGATTAAAAACGGGAAAAAACTACTTTTCAAAAACAAAATCTAATAAATTTGAATACACAATAACATAACCTTTAATTTTTCTAAATTGTATTTCTTTCGACTTCTATTCAAGATTTCTCGTATTCGAGAAATACACTAAAAACACAAGTAGGAGTGAAAAAATTACATCGACCATTTCAACTAATCTTGTCGGCGTTTTATTAAATGTCCATAATATAGCGCGCGAATTGTTATAAAACGCTGCTATTCTGTATTTCTTTGAAGAAACATACATAACCATTGAATGAAATAAATATTTGTAAGAAATTATACAAAATTACTAGGCATTTTATAGAACATAAATTAAAATAAACTAATGAGCGAGTTTTGATTATTTTTTTTTGTTTTTATCTTTGGTTATAGATCTTTAATTTTTAATACTGAAACGATCCTTAAAACTGTATATTTTGATTAGTATATATTACATGACGTGTGGAAGATAAATGTATTTTATTTATTCTTTTAAAAAAGGCTAGGCATGATATAAAATACTTACATAAACACTAACATAACATATTTTAAGGATATATCTTAGGTAAGGAACCAGGTTAAATCCTTTGTAAAAAATTCTAATGGATATATTTCATAATTTAAATTCTAAGTTTATGTATTTATGTCATTATTTAAAATACTGTAGATGACTAATTATAATATTCAAACAATAATAGCAATACCTAATTATAAATATTAATATAATTTCCATCGCTTATAATATAATTTATCGGATACTAAACAGATCTAAAAAAAAAAAAAAATGTAATGTAATGTGTTCTAAAATATGTTATCAATGACTAATGCATGTGTCACTTGATATATGCCTAATAAATATATTATGTTGATGTTTTTGTAATTTTATGCATTATCGTTCAATAGCTGATTCGCAATTAAGAAAAATATAAATGTTAAAATTAGTCACACTACAAATGGCATAAAATGCGCATGTAGGTGCTGTTTTTTTTTTTTTTTTCTTTCATTTAAGAGTTACGCTTGGATTACATTTGAAAGGGAGAGACAACTTGAATCGCTTCCGTTTGGATTTTAGAATATTTTAATTCACTCGACGTTGTTGTTTTTTTTTTTTTCGTCTGACACTTGTCCGCGCACTTTACAGGACCCTTTTCCGCGTTACGCGCGCGAGCGGATCCCTTCTCTCGGAGTTTTGATAATAATTATTATTATCGCGGCGTGTAATATAATAACAACAATTGGACAATCATAACTCGAAATGTTATTCTGACCGATTTTAAATGCATTGTTCTGGCCGTGTTTTCTGCGCATTCAAATGATGAATGGACACGACCGGAACGAATCGGTTAATGTTGTGATACCGTCGTCGTAAAGGCTATTCTCACGCGGAACAGGAAATTGACATTTATTATATTATTATTTTAAACTCCGCGACTGCGGAATTTGTTGTTGCGGATATATACGAAAAGGGAGAAAATGTGGCCATAATATGATTCAATAATTGAAAACACGACTTTTACCCTAAAAATATTAAAAATATGGAATATTAAAAAAATACTCACAATGCCGTATCAATTTTTCAATATGTTATACCGCTCTACAGCTTACTAAGGGTTTATTCAATAATCCAACGGTGAAGCTGCCTTAAAAAACAAAAAAAAAAAAATATCGTCTTAAATCAAGGACTGTACTGTTCGCAATTTATAACCTCTGTGTATTAGGAGTGAATGTATTATGCATATTAGGTATATATGCAATTACTTATATTCTGTTTATAATTTAAAAATTTTTTTTTTTAAATTATTCCAGCTGCGTTGTACTATATTAATGACGAACATTTTTTTTTTCGCTTATTTTTAGAAGTCCCAAATTTGAAAATTTGGAATTTTATATTACAGTTTTAGAAAATAGTCATTTTGTAAACTTGATTTTTAAATAAATATTGATGCTTAAATATCTTATAAAGGTTAACCCCTTCATTTTATACGATTTTTTTTTTTAAGTTAACGAATAATTTAATAATATTATCAAATACGTCATATTAACGTAAATAATACAATTTTATGACGTCAATTGGTGATTTGATTATTTTTGACAATATTAAATTATTCGCAAACTTTAAAGAAATCGTAGAAAATGAACGAATAATTAATCTTTATTAGAGGTTTAAGCATCGATATTTTTCTAAAACTCAGCTTTATAAAAAGGCTATTTTGAATTTTTTCTAAAATTGTAGTATAAAATTTCAAATTTGAAATTTTGGGTTCTGTAAAAAAATCATGCGTTATTGCTGTGACACAGTGTTTTAGAAAATTTTTTTTTTAAAAAAATGTTAAAAATTATTAATAGAACAAAATTTATGGGATTTGTCAAATCGTACTGGGTCACCCTACACCATACAACGATAAAATAGTACTCATAAAAATTAGGCATTATTGTTACGATATTTTTATTACGTTTTAAAACTATTATAAATTAAAATAAGTCCAGAGTATTGTTTCATAATTAAAATGTCCGCACAAAATAATATTGAGTTGACGTTTTAGATTCTGAATGAAGTGAAGAAGCTAGTGTTTTTACAATGATGTTTATTTTTTTCTGTGTACAACTTTTTGTATAGAAATACTTGTCCAAAAGTTTCGATCAATAACTTTTTGAAACCGGATTTGCCTCTAGATTGTACTTTAAACAGGTCATTTTTTGAATTTCTCAATTCTTCAATTTTTTTTTTTTTGGAAAAA
>JAIPRM010010748.1:0-13513 GCA_025469315.1 Stegophylla sp. TES_Ste_2020
CTTATATTATTAACTTTCTTCGTTCAGAATCGTTTTACTGAAGAAATGATTTATCGTTTCTTTAAAATTTAATACGCCCGTCAAGAGAATACCACCCATCGTGCGAAGTATGTCCGGCTTTTTTATTATTATAATAATGGTCTCGTTCTTCAAAATATCGCGAATATTCTTTATAATTGCGTCTTCTGTGTTCGTAATCGCATTTTTTGTTATAATAGTCATCTCGTTCTTCAAAATGTCGTGAACTTTCATTACAATTACGTATTCTGTCGTCGTAATTACGATTTTTGTTATAATTATCATCTTTTTCTTCAAAAGGTCGTGAACTTACTTTATAGTCGCGTTTTCTGTTCCTATATCTTTTAGAAATTCATATCTTTCGTCACAATTTTCTCTACGCCTGATATAATTGTATCCTCCATCATAATAAACGTCCTTCATATATCGTTATACATTAGAACAAAACGTAGAGAATTAAAGTAATCGAAATTATGTTACTTGCAAAAATAGATCATAATACCTAGTGATCTATAAAATTAAAATTAAATAATAAATTGTACTAATAATAAAAAAAAAAAATGATTTTTTTGATTTTTTTTACCGTTAACCAAAATATTTATTTATTTTTTTATTGGATACATTATCACTCACAAAAAATAAACAGCTAAATATTTCCAAAAAAATAATTCTAACATGTCGATGAAGATACCATATAATTACTTGTAATTTCCTAAATGTTTTTAATCTATTCAAGAAAAATTTCACAACAAACCGAAGAACACAAAAAAAAATTAGAGGGGTGAAATATTATAACTATAATAAGTTAATATTAATACCTGTAAAAATTCTACCTGGACAAAGGTAACAATATATCAAAGAAAAAAAAATCTTTTTTTTTTCTGTTTAAAGGACACTCTCTATCGGAAATGGTAAAAAAAAAATATATATATATATATATATATATATATATATATCATAAGTTAACAGCAAAATTCTTACCTTGGTTTTTGTCACTTCCACTGGTCAACAGTCCCACGAAAAATTTGCGTGACGTGCAACCTTGTTGTGACGATAGGGGTTCGTGAAAGTTAAAGCCACTAGTTGGGCGCCACTTTGTCGTATACGGAAAAGCACTTTATTCGTATACGGGAATACTCTTTGTAATTTCAGTGTATTTTAAAGTCTTCCGTTACGACACATAATATTATAGTATTAAAATCGTCTTTTAAAAAAGAAAAAATTAAAAATAAAACTCAAAAAAAAAGGTAAAACCAAAACTATATTTTTATCCCTTTGTCTTCAACAATAAAAAAAAATAATAAAATTAAAACAAAAATATAAACCCAGGAAAAACAGTACTAAAAAGACTTGACCTCAGAAAAAGGAGTCCGACCACTCGGTTCGACAAAATCCCTTGTCGAAACAAGTCTCTCAAAACTAGTGTAGACTTCACTATGCCCACAAGAGTCTCATACCAAGACTAACTTTAGATCGTCTTTTTTGATTCAAAGACGACCCAAAACGAACGTAATTGAGACCCCACTCTCTGACGTCACCTTTAATAATGTCTACTAAAATCTTAAATCTACACCCGTGTGATTTTTCTTAATTACTAGTTCCCATACATTACTTTTTTTTGTGTCTTGGCAGCATTTTGCTTCATTGACGAATTTTTCTTACTGGCTAATTCACACGGTTTAAAACTACTTATTCTGCTAAAACTTACAATACAGGTATTATGTACACAAATACTTTTACATATTCTTAATAATACAACATATTAATAAATTTATTTCTCAAAATATTATTTTTACGAAATTCTATTAACTCCATCTCTAAATTTTCAATATTTAACCACTCAAAAAAAAAAAAAAACTAAATTCAAGGTCGTCAAATTAAATATTATGTAGATTGATTAAGAATTCTAAAGTTGATTCTCGATGGATAAGTTGGGAAAATATGCTTGAAAACAATTTGGATGTATTTTTTAAAAAATTGTACATATTTTGCAATTATTAATTTCATATTAAGCTGATTATCTTTAAACAATTTTGAATTTATTATTTGCTTTTTCAAAAAACCAAGATATTTTATTAATTTATATAATTATATATTATTATAGTCTACGATTGGTTTTTGGTGGTTTTTTTATGACAAATTCTTACGTTGTATGATCTTTCAACTGTAAAGCGTGTCACTAGAATTATTTAAAAGAGTGTGTACATATCTCTTTGTGACATGCGTTTCATAGGTTCGTAATCTCGGTAGTTGCATTATAGATCATTTTTTATAAAATTAAATTTTTTGTTTATTTTATTTTAAATGATTAGCAACTTGATTTGTACTATTGGCTATTTTAGGCAGGTGTGTATTGTTTATTTCGTATTTTATTCATATTTCAAATGAATAAATACATTATTACATTTTATTGAATTAGTTCTTTTAGTTTGGAACTTTAAACATGATGGCAGATGAACAAATTGAATTAGCAAGTAAAGACGTTTTTGTTTTGTTGGACGTTCCGGAATCAAAAAACTTAGATATTAGAAATAAATGGCAAAATCAAAATGATTCTAAAAATGACGACAACGATTCACTATTTTCACTTGATAATGACGAAAAATTTTCATGTAACGTATGTAATATTTCATACTATATTATGTACACGTGTCTACACACATTTAAATTCGTAAAATAAATGATAAAATTTAATTTAAAGATGAAAAATTGAATATGGTAAAAATATATTTTTAAAATACTGATTGTATTTTGAGTGAATTTCATTTATTTTTATCAATATCATTGAATATCAGATACGTAGGTAGTAGATTCAAATATATATGGCTGCTCCAGAGCTGAATTTAAATGAGGCCAAAGCGCAAAAACCAGAATAACTTTTCAGTGTCAAACGTCCTTTACTTCAAGATGACCCTTGAGGACAAGGTTTCTCCTTTTCACCATTTTAAAATTTTCAACTAAATCATGAGAAGTGTTCAGGTACATATTATAAAAAGAAGCCAAAATAATTACTAATTTTCTGTTTTATTACAATTTATAAAAATAAAAGACGATTAATCGTTTAGTTGTTACTTTTTAGATTCTGAGTGAAACAAAGAATGTATTGGTTTTACAAAATTGGGTTTTTTAGATTCTGAGTGGAGCGAAAAACCTTATGATTTTACAATAATTATGTTTTTTTTTATTATCATTCTGGAAACCCTTCTTTTTCATATAGAAATACTTGTCCAAAAGTTTCGTACAGTAACTCTATAGATCCCAAATCATATCTACATGGTACTTTAAAAGTCATTTTCTAAATTTCTCAATACTTTTTTTCAAAAATAGGAAAATTTATGAAAAAATCGACAAAAAATGGCAAAATATGCTATTACCGGAATATTCATAAAATTGAAAATTGTTTTTACACTGCATGATTTTTTGTATTTAAAAAAAATAATTGTCCCTTATGGAAATTTTATGCTGATTCCAGGAAAAGTAATTAAAAAAATCCATTTTGATTTTTTTATACCTTTTTTAGTTACGTAAGGGTATGTAACCAAATATCATCAGTGTGCGCCGCTAGTGACAAGTTTTTTTTTAATTAATTTTTTTTTTTCAAACTAAAAATAAAATATGAAATATAAACACTGTAAACCATATAGTCAAAATTATGCTTTTTAGTCTTACAAACTTCTTAAGTAACTAGTTTACAGTAGGTAATATTTGTTTCAATTGTCACAACAACTTTGTTTTCATTTTCATTTTCTTTACGCACACTGTAACCAAAAAGCATCAAACTGAAAAATGTTAATTACTCGAAAGAAAATATATATTTTGTAATAGTTATGATTTTAATTAATAATACTCACATTAATGTATTCAAAAATATTTTTTTGAAATCGAAATTCCTTTTGTAACGTTTAATATGAAATGATAAACACAGCAGTACTAGTGACTTGATAAGATAGTTGGTAGTAAAAATAAAACATATGATAAAAAATATTGTTACCATGGTTGTTGTGATAGTATTGATATCAATGTACAACACGGTATGATGACAAATGTATTCAATGCGCATTTATGACATAAATGCGAAAAAACCGTTTTTTTTTTCAAATAATAATAAAATCATTATGCAGTGTAGGGATAATATAACTTCAAAATGAATGTAGCTATAAACTTGAAACTCTCACCAACTACTAAAAATGGTCTCGAGAATACTTCTTTAAAATTTCAAAAACATTTGATCAATTTTGAGTATAACATTTTGAAAATATTAAAAATTTCTCGTTTTTTGTTAGTTTATATGTAATAAAATTTTGAATTCTACATATTTATCATGAAATTTTAATATGATCTCACTTACATATATTTCTAATAGACATGAAAAATCTTAAAAATTGAAAGTCAACTTTTTTTCTCTATAACCGTTTGAAGTTAGAATTATGACGAAATTCGTAAGTTTTACCTAAAATTACACAGTTTAACGTACCTACAAGGAAATGAACTGATCTTTTTGAAACTTGGTACATAGATGGAGAATTTCATTGCAAATATTTTGGTGCAATAAAATTTCTTACGAACGAATAATCAAACATTTTACTTGACTGAAAAGAAAATTGGAGAAAGCACGGACAACTTAGTGTACCAATTTCTAATTAATACCCTAAAAAGTTGGTAGTTTGATGTTTTATGACCATCTTATGTATTTTTTTACGTTGAATACAATGGTATGAATACTATGAATTAAAATCCACGTGCATCAACAGTTTTATAATTATTCTATTTTAAAAATTCAATATTTTCGGTTATTATATAACATACCTACTTATTTAACAGTTTTTAAAGCTGTTCTTGTGGCGTACCTAATGGTTAAGGCGTAAAATTTGAATGCGACGATACCGGGCTTAAATCTTACCCGGTAAACTAATTTTGCACTTTTTTCAACCGTGACTGACCAGATGCGACATGATAAATATTAATACTAATTATATTATAACGAATTAATGTTGATTTACGATACCTAATTAGGGCCTCTTCAATTTAATTTATTGTAGGCAATTTGAAATTATTTATGAAATATTTATTAAATTTAGAGGAATATTTAAAAAATCAATTTTCTTTTTTCGTTAATGATGTGGGTAGGAGGCATGTAACAAAATTATTTTTAGTTTAAAGTTTGAGTTTAATGCGTGTATGTCAGTATAATATATAATAATCGCCCGTTGCACCGGGCTGTCATCGAACCCCGGTACTGTCGCTTGATAGGCCGGTTGCTTTACCATTACGCAACAAAACATTACTTGACCTTGTAGGTGAAATAGTAGGTATTTAGTATAATAACCAAAAATATTGAATTTTCAAAATAGAATAAAATAGTTAGAAAACTTATTGATGCACGTGAATTTTAATTCACACCATCGTATTCAGCGTCAAAAAGTACATGAGATGTAATAAAACATTATCAACCTTCAGCAACCACGTATTATCTATAGATATCTCCTAATATCTGTCTGTATTTTCTCCGATTTTTTTCAATCAAACCCTTGTAAAGTGTTTAATTATTCGTCCGTAAGAAATTTTATTGCACAAAAATATTTGCAATGTTCTCGTAGTTATTTCGTAACTATTTTAGTGGTTGGTGAAAATTTCAACTCTCTAGCTGCATTATTTTAGAAGTTACGTCAAAAAGTATTTTTCAATTTTATGGAAATTGCGGTAATTGCATATTTTACCGTTTTTTTGTCAATTTTTCAACAGCTTTTCTTCGTTTTGGGAAAAAGTATTGAGAAATTGAAAAAATGACCTCTCTAAAGTATTATTTGGGTACTATAGAGATACTCATCGAAACTTTTGAACAAGTATAAATATACGAAAAAGTATTTCTAGAAAGAGAAAAAAAAATAAACATCATTGTAAAAACATAAGCTTCTTCACTTCGTTTAGAATCTAAAAAATAAATATCATTGTGAAAACACGAGCTTCTTCACTTCGTTCAAAATCTAAAATATTTTGGTGAAAGAAAGTTTTGAAGATATGAAAAATTAGATTTTTTCTGTTCTCGGTTAATAATGGAATATAAAACTGGCTGACTACAAAATATATATATATTTTTTAATGTAAATAAAATTTAATATTTTTAAATAAAATTGTCTCATATAAAGTGAAGCTTCGAGAATCGTTTTATTAAAGAAATAATTTACTGTTTCTTTAAAATTCTATATACCCACCAATTTTTTTGGGGAGGAGAAGGGCTGCAGTATCAAACTTTGTCTGTCCTTCAACGAGATAATAGGTAATAATATAACGACGTATTTCAATAAAATCTTATACAGTTTTAGGAGTGTTTACGAAGAAGATATTTATTTTAAATTTTTTTCTTCTAATCTGTAAGCAATTTTTCAGATACTTTTCCAAATACTCGTCCAAAAGTTTGACCAGCTTCTTAAAGCATCCGAAATTCCCAATTGCCCATTTTTTAGGTAATTGACTTTAGGTGTTTATTATATATGATAAGTAAATTAATATTATAAATTAGGTAAATAATCAATAAATATTGCACAAATAAAAAAATTAGTGATGTTAAAGGATTTTATAAGTTATATGGATCACGGGGAAACGGATGGCTCCGAAATTATATTTATAAGACGTAAATATAATTACTGGTACTTTATCAGACGTAGATGGCTAGTTAAAGAATATCTTATCATAAAAAAAAAATAATGCCGAATTTACAAACACGTAAACAAAGTAACGTTAACTGTTACTTAAAATTCCCAAATTTTTTTAAAATGTTTTCCAAACGAAACCTTATTAGCATTTATATCAGAAAAAATTGGGGTAAGTGTATATTTTAATATACCTTCCCCTCCACTAAATGACTAAAACGGGATGTTTTTAGGTTTTTTTTTTATTGTTTTTGAATAAATAAAAGAAATTTATGAATTTTTACATTTTAGGGCTATTTATCCATAATCGAGGTATACCCAAAAGCTAGGTTCACCCATAGGGACTTCGGGATCTGGGGTGTTTTTTCTAGTCTTCTCCTAGTATTTAATATTTTATACACAGGTGAGACCGTCTTTTTATTCAACTAGTTAATAACATAATAATAATAATAATAATAATTTAATCATAACCAACATAATATTTTCACGTCATTTTATTATGCACATATTATTTAAGACAAAAGTATTGACATTCTATCTCAAATATTGAATTCGTATTTTATTCATAGGCCATCAATGAGTCAACTAATGTCGATGCCGTTTTATCAGAAGAATTGGATTATAGTTCTAGTGACAGTTTGACTAAAAGTGAAGTGGAAGAAAAGCGATGGTATAATCCGAAACAAAGTACTGGACTGGAAATAGCTGATTTAGATTCGTTAAAAGCTATATTAGAATGTATTAAAGTGAGAATTATTGTTAATTTATTTCGTTTAATACGATGATCACACAATAGACAGAATTGTCTAACGACATTGTAGCTGAAACGATTTACTTCAAGCCTCGATTACTTGCTACTTTCAGAATACACCCCCATCAGAAACTCTTTCTGCGCTAGTGAAACTCAGATCAAATAAAATATTAGACGATTCTTTTCAAAATATGTTTATTGCCCTAAACGGTTTCGAAGTGTTGGTTAATCTACTCGAATGTAACAACCACAGTTGTATGGTAAGGAAACAAACGCATTTTACTGCAATAATCCTTCCTTACTTATTTTTTATTTTTTAAATTTCTAATACGAATCAGACTGAAGCATTGGTGATTATTCACGAAATGGCTCCTAATTATGGAATCCGGTGCACCTTGTGTTATTTAGACGCAGTCAAACCATTATTAGGTATTTTGATATTCAAAACAAGCATCAATCTTCAATTCCTTGCTGCGGATACTCTACTAAACATTTCAAATCTACGGATAGGAAGAAAACTTTTACGTTTGAGCGGTGGTATCCGTATCCTGGTATGTTCAGCAAATTTTCTAAACTCTTCGACATTGACGACAATGCACTTTTAAGGCAAAAATACTAACCAAATCAAAAAGCATAATTTTGAGGAAACATGGCCTGAACAAAATAGATCGAATTAAAATAAAATTGGCAATGAGTTGTGCCGATACGCTGCGTCTATTGTGCAGATCATTGAAAAGTCAAGGAGAGTTATGGTAAAATTTGTGCACGATTTTATTCAGGACTTGGAACCAGTGATAGTTTTAAAAGATAGTGTTTGTTTTGGGTGTAAAGAATTGTTTTTGAAAATTACCAATTTTGATCATTGGTTATTCAAATTCAACAATTTTCTACGGCTTTAATTGTTTGACTAGTTATACTGGAAATTTAGTAATCACTTACTGGTTGAACCAGTAGTTTTCCAAAAAATTCACTATGTGTTATCTATTACAATGATTAGTCTGCGTTGAAAGGAAAGGAGATAATTTTAAATTAACGAAAAAACATGATAATTGAAAGTGAAATAGGAAGGAACATAATCAGAAACAAACTTCAGTAGGTAGTTTTCCCGTAATGTCAAGGTACCTACTTTTACTTTGATATTTAAATAAAATGACTTTTTATGCGATAAATATAGAAAATTAAATAAATATTCATAAACAACAATCACCAGCAAATTCCCAATAATTTTCTAATCTATAACTGTGTGTCACATTCATAAATCATATTGGGACACCATCAAGCAAAATATTATGTAACGAATCAATTTAAAGTAGAATTTGTCGAAAAATCATGAGAAAAAAATCATTTTAAATTCCAAAAGAAACGAAGAAATAATAGTGGTTTAGATTCTAAGCAGAGCGAAGAAGCTTATAATTTTACAATGATGTTTATTTTTATTTTTTTTATCTTTTTCTTTTCCTGATCCTGGAAACACTTTTTCGTAGAGAAATACTTATCCAAATATTTCAATCAATAACTCTATAGATTCGGAATCACACCCAGATGGTACTCTAAAAAAGTCATTTTCTCAATACTTTTTCCAAAACCAATGAAAATCTGTCGAAAAATTGACAAAAAGCGGCAAAATATGTAATTGTCAAAATTTTCGTAAAATTGAGTATTGCTTTTTAACATAACTTCAAAAACAATACAGCAACAAACTTCAAACTTTTACCTACTACTGAAAAAGGTCACGAGAACAATTCGGAAATTTCTCGTTTTTTGTTAGTTTTTATGTAGTAAAATTTTTGATTCTTGATATTTAGACTTGAAAATGTATTATGATCTTACGTACATATTTATGTATTATTGATCTGAAAAAATCTTAAAAATCTTAAGTCAACTTTTTTCTCGATAACCGTTTGAAGTTAGAATATCGACAAAATTCGTTAGTTTTACCTGAAGTTACACTCTTTAACGTACATAAAAGAAAATTGGTCCGGCCGATTTTTTTTAAACTTAGTACTTAGATAAAAAATTTCATTACCAATATTTTGTATTTTGGTGCGATAAATTTCTTACAGACACACAGGCACGTATACAAAAAAATTTTTCTAGGAGGTTTCGTAATAAAATATAATAAGTACTTACTACAATAACTGAATAACGCTGCAATTGAGAAATCTTCTTTGCAGGGACTTAAAGCAATATCTGGGTTTCGAATTATTATAATATTATAGTAAAAACTAATAGGTAATGTATAACGAACTTTTGAAAAAATTTCGGGGAGGGTTTGAACCCTCCTGTATACGTGCCTGCAGACACAGGATTAAACATTTTATAAGGGTTTGATTGAAAAGTATTATAAAATATTTCTATTTTATGTACCTACACTCAAGATGGTTGATAAATGATAATGTTTTATCACCATCTTATTGTATTTTTCGACGCTGAATACCAGTGGCGTATTTAGGAATTTTTCATGGAAGTGGTCCAAAAATTTTTCCCGATACAATGTCGTTTGGAGATTTTCTCCTACTATTCCCGACAACACATCGTAAGACTTAAGTCTACCACAGAAATTGTATTGATTACATTTCATGAAAATAAATATTTTTGAAGTTCATGAAAATTTATTTTTGATAACATAATATAGTGTGATTGGAGATAAAATTATGTTACTAAATTAATAATACAAATATTCTTGTTTTAGAAATAAATTTAAACTAATGTATTCATTGAATCTTCGTTTCAAAAAATTTTACCACTGGTAAAGAAGCATGGTAGAAATCGATTTCTGAAAGAAAATGTTGAACAGAATTTAAATTAAAAATTACATAATTTTTTTATTACAAAAAAAAAAAAAGTTGTTTTATGCAAAAATTAACAGTCATATATATATTTTTTAAGGGAAGTTAAGTGAGCTGCAAAATCCCATTTATTTTATCTTATAATAAGATAATATGCATCCAAGGTAAAGTGCATGAAATTTTCGATTTATGTTAAAATCATTTCAAATTGTATTAGTCATTAGATAAAAATGAGATATTTCGAAAATGTTCTATTAAATTAAAAATTAAAAGCGGTTAAATTTGTTCAATAATATTTTTGTGCTTGTATTACGACATTATTATTAATAAGAGTATATATTTAAATTTTATATATATAATATACTAAAAAAAATTTCATATAAATCGAGTCTACGACATATTTTAATGTTTTAAGGATTTTTAATTACATTTGATGTTTTTTCTTCATTTTGGAATAACTGTTTGAGAATTTCAATAAATTCCCTCTATATAATCTAGAGCCTACTTCTGATCTAAAAATTTGCCAAGTGAAACTATTAGACAACCAATTATACAAAAGCGTACACCGAAAAAAAAAATTAACTCATAATTATAATTTATAATAATATTTAACATGTTATATTATTAGATAATAGATATCAACAAGGTTAATGGGAGGAACCGGACCCCATGGACTCCTCCCGTCCATAACACCACTGCTGAATACGATGGTGTGAGTTAAAACCTAATTGCATCAATAGTTTTCTAATTCTATTTTGAAAATTCAGTATTTTCGGTTATTACCTATATTAAATACCTACTTTTCAACCGATTCAACGCTGTTATTGTGGCGTAGTGATTAAGGCGTCACTCATAGAATGCAACGGTACCGTGTTGGAATCTTACCCAATTAACTAAATATTTTGCAATTTTTTCAACCATGACTGACCCTCTGGGATGCCACGATAAACATTAGAACAAATTATGTTATAGTGCATAAATGTTGATTTACGAGAATTAGAGCCGCTTTATTTTTTATTTTATTATGTTGTTTATATTTTATTGTAGTTTCAAATTATTTATGGAGCTTTCATGAGGTGTATGTGAATATGTGAAAATTTTCGTTTTTCGTAAATGTTGAACGTGACAAAACAATTTTTTGGTTAAAGTTCAAATTTAATTTTTCATAACTGATTATTATTATTGTGTATTTGTTGAAGCTCCATTCAGAAATTATTGAAGAAATAATAATTTATTGTTTCTTTAAAATTCAACACACCCGTCAAGAGTATCCCACCCGAGGTTCAAAGTGCACATTTTTTCGATTTTTTTTCTCTCTTCATAGAAAATACTTTTTTTATAGAAATACTTGTCCTCAAATTCATACAAAAATCACGCTCATGTAGTACTTTAAAGAGATTATTTTTTTTAAATTTTTAATACTTTTTCCAAAAACAAGGAAACCTGTCGCAAAATTTTGAAAAAACGGCGAAATTTTCCGTAAACAAGATTTTTATACAATCGATGTTATTAATTTCGCTATAATTCCAAAACTTTTAACTAAGACTAGAAACTTGAAGTATAAGTTTCTCCCATTATCAATAATAGAGTAATACAAGACGTGTAAAAACGTTCAAAAGAATTTCGGCATTACCTTGTATTTTGTAAGGTTTTATCTAATAAACTTTTGAAATGTTAATATTATTAATAGATAGCTTAAGATAATCTCACTCACATATATTATTGATTGTTTGATGAACCTAAAAAAAAATCTCGAAAACTGTAGATCAAATTTTGTTTTTGCAATCATTTAAATATTGAATTTGCATGAAATTATAATTTTTACGTAAAATAATTATTTATTTTCTATCAAAACATTACATATTTCAAAATTTAAATTACACTTTATATTATTTTTTACCAAAAAATTCCTCAAGTGTTTTCTATATGTGGAATAATTTTTATAAAAGTTGGCCCCCCGAATATAATATGAAATTTACAAGCATTTTAATTTTGGAATTTCAGCTCAAATAATTGTTTATTCAAATAATAGCAGATTTATCTACCTTTAATATTACGTTGTATATTCAATTTATTGTTTTGAGGACAGAAAATTTTATATCAGTTTACTTATACATAATTTAACTAATACAAAAGATTTTAGTGAAATCAATTGTTGACACTGATATGATATGATTTTGAATCCTAACACAGCTTTAAACTTCAAAATGCAGCAAAATGAATAATTTTCCCTGATATTTAAATGGAGCATTAATTATTATGATTTTTGTTATTACCTATTCCAAAAGTATTATTTCGTAAATCTTGAAAATGTCAATTATCATAGACAAATTTCGGATCAATAAAAAATATGACATGTGATACATGTATAATAATAATAATGGAATTTATTGTGTCTATAATAAACTGAAGTTCTTCTCGGAATCGTTTATTCAGCACACCCAAAACTGTACCATTTAAGTAGCTAAGAATATCCATGGTGCAAGGTACCTATGCCTCGCTTTTTGATTCTAGTCATTATTTTTTGAGTAAATAGCCAAGTTAGAAATTAAGTATAGCTGATAATTAGGTACTTATAATCAACACTGAAACACTTTATTGGTACATGGTATTATAATCGATTGTTAAAAATAGTTCAGAAATCGAGAGAATTTTGCTCGTTCACAGAGTAGGCTCTTCTAAAATGTTATAAAATAATGTTTTAATTACCTAGGTGCATAGGCGTGGTCAGACATAATTAACAGGGTGTGCAATTAAAATATTTTTGTATACCAGTATACTAATCCCTTAAAAAATTGCTTTACAACAACCTTAATTGCATAATTTAAAATACAAGTTTAGTACAAACAAAATGCTATGTAGTATTTTGAGTGAATCGTAACGTTTAGTGGAATAGTCTATGTTTACAATAGTATTTATCTTTTAGTCATAAAACTAGTCCAAGTTTTGTCGAGCAATTTAATAGATCAGATGTATCTCTATCAAACAGTATTTAATAGAGATACATTTTGTAAATGTTCAATAGTTTTTCCAAAAACAAAAAAAAACTACTTCATATTTAAGTAAAAACGCTAAAACATACCACAATTTCAATTTTTATGATAATGGTTTTTATAGTAGAGTAGTAATTCCAAAACAAATAGCATAAAAACTTAGTTTTCACCCAGATTCAAAAAATTGTGAAATACATACTGAACAAAATGTCACCACGTTTGAAATAAATATAGAATTTTGAAAATGATTAGTATTTCGTAAATTTATTTCTAATAAAATTATATATTTTTATAACATGAACTGAAAATTAA
>JAIPRM010010749.1:0-13513 GCA_025469315.1 Stegophylla sp. TES_Ste_2020
ATTTTGCCGTTTTTCGTTAATTTTTCGACAGTTTTTCACCGCGCTTGGAAAAAGTATTGAGAAATTGGAAAAATGACCTCTTTAAAGTACCATCTGGGTGTGATTCCGGTTCTATAGAGATACTGATTGAAACTTTCGCACAAGTATTTCCATACGAAAAAGTATTTCT
This sequence comes from Stegophylla sp. TES_Ste_2020, assembly GCA_025469315.1. Taxonomy (NCBI): domain Eukaryota; kingdom Metazoa; phylum Arthropoda; class Insecta; order Hemiptera; family Aphididae; genus Stegophylla; species Stegophylla sp. TES_Ste_2020. The sequence continues at coordinate 170 of JAIPRM010010749.1, forward strand.
ATACAGAAAGAGAAAAAAAAAAAGAAAAAAGAAAAAAATAAATAAATAAATAAACATCATTGTAAAATCATAAGCTTCTTCACTTCGTTCAGAATCTAAAAAAAAATAAAACTATATTATATCTGTTGAGAATTGAAGGTTTCTTTTTGACAAAATCTTTTTTATTCTATTTATTACTTTATTAGAAAATCATATAAGATAGAATTTGTTCATATTAAATTCTTATAATGAACTTATAGTGCACCGCTAAGCTAAAAAAAATTTTATCTAAACAATTTTATAATTTTATTTGAATTAAAATTTTTAGTGTAAATTGTGTGTTTGGTTAGAATTCGTTTAGTTAGGAACATAAAGAGGCCAAACTCGCGGCCATATTCTTTTTTTTAGTCTCTATTAGAAGACATAATATTATATTGTACAATTTCTATTCAATATTGTTAAAATGTTTAAAATTGCGTAACAAAATTACAATTTCATAAAAATATAATAGGTTCCCTAACGAATACCAACACGAAGTAACGTGTATAATATTAAATACGTAAGTGTCGTGTTTGTAACCTCCGTAACACGTAAATCTGCAATTTCTGCTAGAAATTTAATAAAACCTGAATTAAAAAGCCACAGTGACAATTTGTCATTGGAATCGTGCAATAGATTAACCAACAGTGTGTTTAATTGGTATTAAAAATTTGACTTCTGAAAAATTCTGATCATCACACTAATTATCTTAATTCCAAATTCTAAATCCTAATCCTTATAATTTTATTCTAATCTATACAGTGAAAAATTGCGCATTATAAATATGTTTTTTCAATATAAAATTGTAATAACGTATTTTATTTATTTTTTTTTAATATAGGTTTTTTTTTTTTTTTTAGACCCTTACATTAACGTAAATTTATATAAGTTTACATAAATGTGTAAATTGACCAACAATAGAAATATGACCATCTTGGACCAAACATAAATCTTAAATATCTAATTATTAGTGTTCAATGATATAGAATTTTTCAATTTTTAGCATTTTCTCGTATTAACGGATTTACTAAGTTTGTCCTGAAAAAGTGCGTTTTGATTCTTACCGATTCTTACAGCTAAATTGGTTATTTATTATTAATTATCGAATATAACACAGATTTAGAACACTTTCATTATAAGCAAGCGAATTGTTTTTTTTTTTCATTATCAATTTCGAAAGTACTTAAAATAATTAATTAAATTATTTTTTTTTTCTTTAAATAATAGTTTGGTACGATGAAGAAACGCTTTTAATTTAATTGATTATCAAGTTATTTTTTTTCCTCGACGTTTTATTCTAAGATACCCAAAAAAAAAAAAAAATCCGGTAAACACGCCACTGTAGTGACTCCTATACAAAGTGTTAAAACTTATAAAATATTATGACGTTACTAGTGTCATTAAAAATACTGGTGATTGTTGTCGGGGGTCGCGGATGTACTCGGAGTTGTACGGATGCCTGAAAAGTCCCGAAAAAGTGCGCAAAAAAAAAAAAAAAAAAAAATTAAAAAAAATTACCAAGAAAAAAATTACTGACCTTTAAACGGGATGACGAACGGCGGTTCGGCCAGTATCAACACCACGTACGTCCAGAACAGCAGTTTCGGGTACACGAGGTTCATGATTGCGGGATTTGGAGTCGCGAGAAGGGAGGATCACGCGCGTCTGCCAAAGACGTCCAAAGTGTTTGTGGGGGGAGGGGGGGTTGGTTTCACGCGTGGAGGAACGCGATCAGATCAGGAGGGATTGGCCGTGCGAGAGAAGACCTCCGGCGCGAGACGGTGCTGTATACGCGTGGTGCTGCCGAGCGTGCTTGCGTCGATTTTAACGCAGCTGCGGCCGGCGGATAGGATACCGGCAGAATGCGAATTTTCTCGTTAAACGTTCGATTCGCGCGTCGTCGTCAGAAGAGTTTCCGTCTCGCGGGGGTACCGGCCCGGGGGAAAACGATGTTCAAAAATCGAGAGAAGAAAAACGCGTTGTTCGTCGCCGCTACGGATGGGAAATATCGCGAAAATAATTTATTGTTTTTATTTTTCGCGCGCGACCGATTCGATCGGCCGACTATACGAGGACGGCGACCTATACGACCGACGAGGGATTACCGCGACGACACGAATGTTGATGTTCGTGCGCTGCGCGAAGGGCTGTGACTGGGGACGAGAGGACCGGCTGTTGCGCACAACCGGACGGGTTCGGATCCACGAGGGCTACTGAGCGCGTCGTCTGTGGCGTGGACGGTGTCTGCCGGCGGTTTCGAAAAACGGTCGCGAGCCGTGCGAATCCCGCGCGCCGCGGCGGTGGCGGCGTGCGTCGCGGCAACGACGGCCGCAAGTCCCTCCGCCCCCCGGACGATCACTAGCGCGCGCGACTCCGGCCAAATTCTCGACCACCCCACACCCTCCACCCACATCCCCCGGCCAAGTGCCTTTTTTACGGTCCAACCTCCGTACAACGGGCCCTCGAAGGCTTACTTTAACACGAATCCTCCTCCACCCCCCCCCCCCGATCACGAGTAGTCTATTTCGATTTTTTCAACGTTCCGTCAGTACTTCCAGGCGTGTACGCATTTTTTATGGCCGAATAACCCGGCTGCTTCACCAGCGTGTGAAATATTCGTTTTCAAATTTACATTTTTTTTTTTTTTTAATATTTTTCATATTTCAGCGAGCAATCCTCTCTTTTCACATACACATTACACACACACTCTTTTTCCGTTTCCATCTCACTCGGCAGCGTAGCCGAAGCTCCACCAAGGAAGGGGCGATTTTTAAATTATTCTTAGCCTAAAATATTTTTTCATCATTCTTACAATAGAACGCTTGTTTTCTTGGCCGTCCAAATTTTTGAAAATAATCGTGATTTCTTACATTCAGTCTCTTCGATCTTGTCAAATAAAACATAGAATCATGTCATTTATTTTCATAAAATTGATAATATAGATATAACTCGTTTTTGTGTAAAAATTCGTAATTATGATAAAAGTAAAAAAATTTGATAGTACATATCTATTATTATAAATTTCTAAATGAAACAGGTATTTCATAAAAAACAATGTATAATAATAATTTGTTTAAATCTTGTTACTAAAAAAAAAATTGTCGTCAATAGCAAATTGAATAAATTTTAACGAGTGTTTCTTAGTTTCACTCAAAATAAAATTTTAAATTAAGTAATTATTATTCACTCGTATTAGTTACAATAAATAGTTACAGCAAAATCGCCAATTCCTTCTTCTTTTAAAAATGGCCCTCGGTAAATGAACTTTATAATTATAAATGCATAATATTACATCTCGATGAAAAAAACCTCAAGGAGGGGGCGATCCACCTATCGCCATCCCCTAAAATACGCCACTAATTCACTTTTCCTCACTATTACCTACACACACACACATGCCATTTATAATATCGTCGAATTCAGCTTGTCTGTAATCAAGGAATAATTTATGCAAATAATGATAACTAGAAGTTACCTTTATACCGCTTTTTTAGATTAAATAGAGTGAAAAAGCTGATTGCTGAAATGGTGTATTTTTATTTATTTTTTGGAAACACTATTTTCAATATAAAAAGCTCTAATTAGTACGTGAAGAATATGTAGGTATCTGATTGAGAATTTCGTTCACAAGGTATTCAAGGGGTAATTTTATGAAAACATCAAGTTTTTTCAAAAATAACAAAAAAACACAAAGTAAAATATAAATACATAAATTAGATTTTCATGATATCGGTTTCAATTATTTATTCGTTAATCGAAAATGCATAGTTCTAGATATTTAACACTTTCATTCAATCATAAAAGCTAGTTTAATTGTTAGAGAAGTAAATGTATATTTTTTTTTTTATATTATTTTGTTTATTTTTCGAGTTGAATATGATAAGAATGGGACAGTTTAAAATATTTATAACATTTTTATACCTCGTCTAATAGTTTATTATATGGATTATAAATTTATTGGTAAGTCGGTAGGTTATAACTCAAAATTTATTGCGAATATTGAAGTGCACGAAGTACATTTTTTTCTTAATGTAATAAATTAATTGCCTACTAATTGCCTACCTTTTATTATGATTAAAAAAGTTTCAAAAACCACCTAATTATTATATTTTTTATTTTTCAAAAGAATATTCTTTTTAATTTCCAGTTGTAGTGTTATTTATTAGTATAACGCAAATATAATAAATGACACTATCGTTCCCTTGAAAATCTTGTGATACAACGAAAAATTGAACGGGTTTTGGTCCTCTTGATATAACGAAGTACTTTTAAGTGATTCTACCGTGATTTAACGAATTTTTACAATAATTATTTAGCTTGCTATTACGAATTTTCAATTTCAATTAACATAAAATACCCATCGAGCCTATAACGGCTCTACGAAAAATGTATAAAAAAAAATATACCACCCCTCCCCCCCAGTGGACGGTGAAGAGGTTCTGAGGGGTGATGAATATGTTTTGGACGATAGGAGGGCGGTGAGCAAAATCATTGGGCGATAGGATGGTGTTGAGCACAATATTTGTTTACATTAAAGCAAAAATATTGATGAAAAATAAAAACTGAAATACAGATACTCCACTAAACGACGCTCCATGGCTTATCTGTAATTGTATTTTGTCTGAATGTTGAAACAGCAGATTAACAGATTCAAAAACTGATTGAACATTTAACTAATGAGATATGAAAAACCAGCCCAACTTTATGAATACCAATTATATACATGTATTTTCTATTAAGTTTTTAGTTATACGCTTTTCTAATAATTCACCATTTTTATTTATATTTTTTTATTTTTAAGGGGGGGGAGGTTGAAAAATGTTATCATGGCGTGGTGACTTTAAAAAGGTTGAGAGTCACTGATTTAGACTCTAGTCTGGAGTATTTATATTGTATACATTTTCTTTGCATATGATTTGACATATTTATAGTACATATAATAAAAAACATTATATTAAAATATGAAAACCAATATCGATTGTGGGGTGTTGATTTACATTTTCCCTTAAATCTCGTTATGCTAAATTCTGTTGATTCTTGCTCTTGATATAACGAATTTCGACATAGCATAATGAATTCTTTATAAAATATACTTTTTTCTCGGTTCCTTGAAATTCATAATATCTGAGTCGACTGTGTCGATCAAAATTTTCGGTTATCTCTCCGAGGTAGTTTTTCAGAAAAAATTTAGGGCTGTTTTTAAATAACATGTACCAGTGATGCGAGCGTGTGTGACGTGAGCTTGAGAAGCTTAACGTTTATTATTTTATTCGATCAAACCGATTCCCGGAAAACTAGGATACAAGTTTAATATTGAATTTTTTCGCCTTCTCAATTTGAATGGCACCTTTTTTATCCTATTGTTCATATTTTCGTCACGCTTACGACCCCATATATGTGCTGTGAATCTTTTTTTTTTTTTTTTCATAGTACGTTAGGAAAATGTCCATCCGTAGATTGCACGTATTAATTATAGAAAAAGTATAAAAACTTCGATTCCCGTGCTTACGTCCCTACACGCCTCTACTTGCATTGTTTGTTTTTCACCATATTTTTCGAGGAAATGTGACCGAATTTTCGATAACGCTTAGATATATACGTTATACGCTTGTTATAATTTCTAAAAATAGAGCGATTCGTTAATTTTCTTCGTTGTTTACAATCACTCTGTCAACATTGAACAAACTAACATAGAAACACGGATAATTTCAAAAATTATAAGCAGATGACAAGCTACCTGATATTTTATGTCAAATAGAAACGAATGGTATACGTACTGGGAAAAAGGGTTTTGCTTGTAAAAAATTTTGATGAGTTTTAAGTTGGGAAGAAAAAAATAATAAACTATAGGTAGATAAATTTTTTTTTTCTTGTTAAATTCTTAATACGGTTGAGGAAACTTATTTTATAGTGAACACGACTAGATGAATATGGAATTGAAATATAAAAAGCCACATGTACTACGTACCATGGTAAATAATTAATTATTAAATATAATATAATACTCTCAAATTTCCTCATTATCAAACGAAGAAGAATCATATAGTTCGATTAGCAACGAAGACTCAGATTTTCTTTCGTTTCTTTTCATTTGATATATTATTATTTTTCTTCCAATTGTAACTATACTTAAATCTTTCAATTTCATTCACCCACGTCGCTCCTCTTCTCGTTGAGCTAATATAATATGTTGTGGGGGATGGGCGGGAAGTGAGCAATTTCAGTCACGAACGACATGTGCGGAACAAGCCACAGGCAAGTGTTGAATTTCACCCAAGACTAAAATTCCAGCTCGACTGCACGAGCCATTTTTTTTTTCACACTTAATATATTTATAATACACCTTGGACGTCTTTTTTTTCCATACAAGTGGGCTGTAAAGTAACTTTCGGTCCGTAGGTGGTAAAGTAGTCTTTTCCGCCCACGAGACGAATAATGGTCACTTTTGGCAAAAGTAAACAGGGCCCGTGGTTACCATTTTTGTTAATACATTTTAGGTAATAAAATAGGTAGATTGTAAAATCGGTCCGGAAATTTAAGATAATAAAAAAGGTCGGTTGTAAACTCGGCCCGATAATTTTTACCAATAAAATATGATAAGCACGAAAGAACACTTACAAAATATAAAAATAAGGAAATATCAGTGAGTGACTACATCAAACACATAACTCTTTACTTAAAAAAAAAAATAGATTTATATTATAACCTTACATTATTACTCTATAATTTTTCACTTATATTTTTACACTACAGTTTTACTTATATTTTAGATTCTAAACGAAGTGAAGAAGCTAGTGTTTTTACAATGATATGGTTTTTCTTCTGTAATACTTATCTAAAAGTTTCAATCAGCAACTTTTTAAAACCGGATTTACCTCTAATTGGTACTTTAAAGAGATCATTTTTTGAAATTTTCAATTCTTCAATTTTTTTTTTTTTTTTTAACTACCCAAAGTTTGACAAAAAAGACTCGGAAACCTTAATTTTTTGATCCAAATTTTATGAAAATTTAAACATAGATTGACAATAATATGAGAAAAATTTTAGCGCAAGAAAATTTTGAAAATATGAAAAAAAAATTTTAGACACTTTTCTAACCCGATTTTTTCTCCGAATTTTGTTTTCCTTTATTCATTAGATAAAAAATAAAATAAAGTAAAGTATAGACAAGAAAGTCGGACATAATTCACACCAAGAATATTCTTCAGCCTTCGGGTCAGATACTCTTGGTGAGTGTGTTGAAAATGATAATTGACGACTATTATTGTTCTTTATATTATTAACTCCTTTCGTTCCGAATTGTATTATTGAATAAATTATTTATCGTTTCTTTAAAATTATACACACCGTTCAAGAGTATCTGACCCGAAAAGCGAAAAATACTCGTGGTGTGAAGTATGTCCGGCTTTCTTGCCTGTACTTTACTTATTTTTTACACCTACAATTTTACATAAATACATTTTACTCATATTTTTTGCAGTAAAAATTTTAGAATTTAACATTTTTAACCATATAACGAATATCATACTATAAAAATAATAATATGAAAATGAAAATAATTGTTGAAGGATAATGAGGATCGCCTCCATGAGATGTCTTCTGGGTAATACTAAATGGTTCTCAAAATTATTACAATAAAGTTATATGCGCATTTTTATTCGAGCCTAATTTACTTGTTAATTAATTTTACCCGAAAAACCCCGGGCCGAGTTTACACCTAAATTATTTTTACCAAAAAGAAAAAAACACTAGCCGAGTTTACAACAGACCTTTTGGAAATTGTTTTTCCTCGGGCCGAGTTTACAATCGCCCGTCACTTTCGATCGCATCTACTTGTATCGAAAATAAAATTTTCATTGCAACTGTGGCAAAAAATACATTTTTCAATGTACTTTTATCTATTTAATCTTCTATAGTCATAATATCTTGACTATTTACACGTGGTAAAATAGCAAATATTTAGTCAACGTTGTTATTAAAATTATTTTCGTTTTTAATTCGGGTATCAAAAAATATTTTTTCAAACTTATCCATTTTGTGTGCCAATCTTTAATCTTTTTAGTAACTTGATATTTTTTTTTTCGTCGGCATGTTTGCCTTAATCCAGGGCTACATTTATTATTTATCAGCCCAGAGGCAAAAATACTTTGCCACCCTCCCGCTTCCTCATCACGATTCTTTCCCGTCTAATAATTATGTATTAAAAGTTTGATTTTTTTTTTTTATATATATGTATAAAAATCAATAATTTGAATGTACTAAGATCAAATTAATTATTAACGACACATTTATAAGTTTATAATATATACCTTAGAAAATATATGAAAGAATTCTTTTATTAGTATAAACTACGATAAAAATTAAAAATAAAGTCAAATTACAATCCACGCTGAATCGCACGAATTCGCTAACTATGAGACACAAATATATTTTATCCTTAATGTGGTGGAGAAGGAATACATGTTCAACGGAGTAATCGTCCACGTAGAAACATAATTAGAGCTGAATTTTGGACATAAATTATTTTCTTTTAAAACATCATATTTTATGAATTATTTTTGGTACACGTTTTCTACGTCTTATGAAAATACTGCTACCGCAAAAACTTTCAGACCCTCCTCTCTTATATGTGGTTCTACCTTTATTCAAAACTGAATTATTTCACCTACAGTTTAAAGGAAACTTTTTTGAACAATATAGTTTTTGTAATGTAAGTGTCGGTTAAAAAAATTACCTAATACTTGACATTTTCTTGTTAATTTGTTTCCAATTATGGCTTCTGATGTTGATTCAATCAACCAAATACCTCGATTATTTGTTGACTACTTAAAAGTAAAATATCAATATATGTTTAAAAAAATAAATAAAAAAAAAAGTCGGACATACTTCGCACGACGGGTGGGATTCTCTTAACGGATGTATTGAATTTTAAAGAAACGATAAATCATTTCTTCAATAAAACGATTCTGAACGAGGGAAGTTATGTAATAATATAAAAAATAAATGAGAAAAAAAAAATGTTAGAAAAATGTCCAAAATTTTTTTTTCACATTTTCAAAATTTTCTTGCGACAAAATCTTTCTTATATGATTTTCTATCTATGTTTACATTTTAATATATTTCGGATCAAAAAATTATGGTTTCCGTGTCGTTTTTGTCAAATTTTTGGTAGTTTTTTCCAAAAAAAAAAATTGAAGAATTGAGAAATTCAAAAAATGACCTTTTTAAAGTACAATCTAGAGTAAATCCGGTTTCAAAAAGTTACTGATCGAAATTTTTGGATAAGTATTTCCATACAAAAAGTTGTACACAGAAAAAAAAATTAAAAATAAATAAATAGACAAACATCATTGTAAAAACACTAGCTTCTTCACTTCGTTCAGAATTTAAAAGAGTAAGTATAAAAATAATAACTGTGCCATAGCAAAAATGTCAACATGTTAATCCATATTAAAATCGAAAATCGGTTAAATTATAATAGTAGAAAAATTATTGATGAGTTATTAAAATTTCTTTGATAGCGTAGTAATAGCTTATAATTTTATGACAATAATATATGAAAACAAATGTGTTATATAGCTATGAACGTAGATTGATTTTTACTAAATTTTCAAATAAGTATTTCAAAAACAAATGAATTATTACTACATAATGAGACAAGAAAAAAAGACAAATATTACACAAGTGATAACCATTTCCACCCTAATGGGTTTTCTTCGCTCCTCAGCTACAGGATACTCGCCGTAGATATGTTGAATTTTAAAGAAACTAAAAATATTTGCTTCAATAAAACTATTCATAGTGGAGCTTCTGTTTGTTATGCATGACTCTTACTTTCAGTTTTATATAGAATATACAATTTTAAAACAGAATATTGCATGGCAATGTAAATTGCAATATAATTCATGAAAATTATCAGTTTATCGGTTTATTGAAATTTAAAACTAGTACATAGTAGACTTCTATATTATGAGTAAGAGATTGCATATGAACCCTTCAAAAAAAAAAAAAAATAGGAAATGTTATGAAGTAATGATGACGGAAAACAAACCTTCCATTTTTTGTCAGTTGATCCATAAATTGCAATTTTAAACGTTTGCAAAAAATTATATGCTGTTGTACTGATATTAACAAATATAGTTTTTTCAGATCAAAAAACATGCAAAAAACATTGAGCGAAATTTAAATTAAAAAATTTGGTAAGCTATTGACTGTCAGTGGTTGGAATTCAAATAAGTTATTGTAGGGAAAAAAACTATGTGTATAAAAATATCTAATACAAAATCTTGTGCATTGGACTAGAAAATTGCTGTGATTAATATGTATTTTTGGACACGAAAAGCGCATTTTTATTTATCCGTCAATCGCTATAAAGTCACTATTTGGTTATGATTCGGTCCGGACTTCGAGAGGTTAACTAAATAAAACCGGAATACGTCCACTCGTTAACAACACGATCGACCAAAACGCATAATTTCCAACGTCGTTTTGAAACTGTTCAGAGCACATAATATTTCCCCTATTATACGAGCGCACGCGACGACGCCTTGTTTCTTTACTTTCGTCTATACTTTCGTCGCGCGTTCGAATTATTTTAATTTTAACAAAAACTTTCGACGTTTACCGTGTGCATAGATTATGTTTCACGCGCATAATCTGCAGCGCGTTACACCACTACTGCAACGAACAGAAGAAACGGTTGGCGTAATTTGCAGCGTGCGCATAGGTGCAAAATGTGCGAGAAATTTCCAACGTTCCTCGCGAACTCGTTAAAAAGCCTTCTCGTCAAAAGGGCTGATTCGAATTTTTTTTTCAAACTTGAACTACTCCATCCAAAGCGATCGCTACGCCTCACCTCGTAGGGCAAAGAGAAATAATTCTACTACACTACGCGTATTACTCCGCTGCAGTATTACTCCGTTTTGCCGAGCCTTTAAATTTGAAGTTTCCCGCGTAATAACATAACGAGTTCCTTATGGAAATAATTTTTAGAAAATAGGAGAATCCTTAAGCCGAGTCTCGAGACCACCCACCCACCCCCTGCACTGCCACGCCAAACACATAAATACACATACAACGCAGAACTCGAAAATAGCTCTTTCGAAATTATGCTACTTGCCCCGTCGCTGCACTATTACTCCGTAAAGAGATCCACTTCTTGTGTCGTGCGCAGCGCGCGTATTCCTACACGGAAGACGTGAAAACCGCAAACCGTTTGAAGTCATACGTGCGTTCTGTGATTCGAGTGAGTTAAACATTACGTCATGTGCGTACCGAACAAGTGTACACACGCAAAAGGTCTTTAATTGACGAGTGTGCACTGCAGTGCGCTTTGATTTTCACTATTTCATAGTTAAGCAGATATTTTGTATTACACAATTTTTAAATTCCGAGTGGTTAGACGAATACGTTCCTATAACGACTGTGAATTTGTTTTATTTTAGATTCTGAACGAAGTGAAGAAGCTAGTGTTTTTACAATGATGTTTATTTATTTTTTCTGTGTACAACTTTTCGTATGGAAATACTTATCCAAAAGTTTCGATCAATAACTTTTTGAAATCGGATTTGCCTCTAGATTGTACTTTAAAGAGGTAATTTTTTGAATTTCTCAATTCTTTAATTTTTTTTTTTTGGAAAAAATTACCCAAAATTTGAAAAAAAACCACTCGAAAATCATCATTTTTTGATTCGAATTTTACGAAAATATAAACATAGATAGAATATCTTATAAGAAAGATTTTGGCGTAAGAAAATTTTGAAGATGTGAAAATAAAATTTTGGACATTTTTCTAACATTTTTTTTTCTCATTTATTTTTTATATTTACATTTTTTATTTTATATATAACTAACACCCTAAAAGGGTAAATAGTACAGATAAGTATAAGAATTAATAATACATGTTTAGGCTATTTGAATACAATACAGTGAAGAGAAGAAAAAAAATACATATACATAATATATCTAAGTTACATCATATAATAATAATTATAAAAAGAAAAAAAAAATATGAAATATTCAATACAATATTTTTTAATTTAGCAATTGAGTCAAAACAAAAATCAAAATTTTGTATGCTGTTAGAATGGTTCAAAAGTCGGTACTCCGGGCTATTAGCAATTATGTTACTTGAACAATGATGAACTGAGAAAGGAGGATTGTTTCTTGAATTTTTAGCTGGTACTTTGAAGTTAATTTTTTTTATGAACTCTGGGCTTATTAGTATACCATTAATTAATTTATAAATAAATGCCACATCACTAAATAAACGTCTAGAGGATAAAGATTCTAAACCTTATTAACTTCCCTCGTTCAAAATCGTTTTATTGAAGAAATGATTTATCGTTTCTTTAAAATTAAATACACCCCTGAAGAGAATCCCACCCATCGTGCGAAGAACACCCATCGTGCAAAGTATGTCCGGCTTTTTTTCATTATAATTTATATGTATCATATGCTCCACCTGATACTCGGCACAGTGTCACAACCAAGGGGGGTGTTTTGGGTATCTGGACACCCCCTTAAACCATATTTATGGAAATTTTATCTATGAGCATTGAAAAAAAAATCCTTTTAACTATACAATTAAAACCTCTATTAATTCAGAATTAAACTTGAAACATGCTTTAAAAATTCATGTTGTTGAATATGCAACGCAAAATTTTATTTATCTACGAATAATGTTATAAAAATAAATTTAACTCTTGCAAAAAATCAGTTAGATTTTATTACATGAAATTTCTAATTTATGAATTCTTGTAAAATGTCCATTAACATTGTTTATAATTTTATATTTAAATAATTATAGTAGAAATGTATAGGTGGACAACCTCTTTGAAAAAATCCTAGTTGTATCACGGACTCGGCATTGAAATCATTATCCGAAATGACAGCTAAATAATGATAGCTAAATAGATGTAATTTTCAAGAAATCCTCAATAGTTTTTCCTTGTTTTTGTAAAATCTAGGAAAACGGTAAGATATGCGATTCTCTTTAAAACGATTTTAGTTATTCAGGCATAATTATTAACTCTATTACTAAAAGTAATGTAGAAACTCATCATTTTCACCCATTATCAAACAACAATATTTTCTGTGAACACTTATTCGAATTGTCCAAAAATTTCAACCAGTATTTTAGATTCTGAACAAAGTGAAGAAGCTAGTGTTTTTACAATGATGTTTATTTTTTTTTTCTTTTTATTTTTTTTTCTATTAACACTTTTTCGTATAGAAATACTTGTCCAAAAGTTTCGATCAATAACTTTTTGAAACCGGATTCGCCTCTAGATTGCACTTTAGAGAGGTCATTTTTTTTATTTCTCA
>JAIPRM010010750.1:0-13513 GCA_025469315.1 Stegophylla sp. TES_Ste_2020
ATCTAGAGGCGAATCGGGTTTCAAAAAGTTATTGATCGAAACTTTTGGACAAGTATTTCTATACGAAAAGTTGTACACAGAAAAAAAAAAATAAACATCATTGTAAAAACACTAGCTTCTTCACTTCGTTCAGAATCTAAAATTGGAAAAATATTAAAATATGCAAAAAATTCACTAAAAACTATTAAAAAATTGCATCCGCTTTAGTATAATATTAATAGATTTTTTAGTTAAGTTCGCTATTTTTTCATGTGCTAGAAACTAGTACGTAAATGCTTTAAGTCTCGAGCCCCCATTATGACGAAGCAATTCAATAAAGTTATTTTATTATGAACGTCACGACGACGTGAAACATGAAACAAATTACATATTACATAGAGTAGAATTTCTTTACGTGTTTTTTTTTTTTTTTTTCTTTGGGGTGATGTGTTACCCACATGATATTTTTATTATTTACGTTTACCGATGAGAATATTAAAATAATAACACCGAATAAATATTAGGTTCACCGGTGTCAGTGGCGTAATTACGGGAAAGGTTTTGGGAATTTAAACCCCACCCAAGAAAAAAAAAAAAAAAGTGTAAAATTATAAAGTAAAAATAGCGAAATATATGTTTTTTATTTTTGTGAAAACACTTGTTCATATGGAAATATATTTCATCCAACATTTTCAAACAGCAATTTTTTAGATCATATTTCACCTAAGTGATACTTCCATAATACAAAATGTTCAATACTTTGTTCAAAAACGAAGAAAACCTTTTGAAAAATTTTGTAAAACAGAAAAATATGCAGTAAACTAGATTTTCATAAAATGGATTTAATTAATTTCAATTTAAAACCAAACTAATTGGACGAAAAACTTGATATTTTCAACCAATATGAACAATATTAGAAATTATTACTACATATTCTAAACGTCCTATTGCATAAATGTTGAAGATTTCAACAACTCCTTATCATAGACGAGATTCGAATAGAATGTAAATATGTTACATTTGTTAAACATAACTACTCAATATAAAACCGACATTACTGTTGTCTGTAAACTTGAAAGCTCCATTCACAATCGCTTTATTGAAGAAACTATGTATTGTTTTTTAAAGTTTAACACAAACACTAAGTATTCCCGCCCAAGGAGTGAAGAATACCCATAGTGTATAAATATAAATTAAAATAATGAAAACAATTATTATTTATGAATTTTAACCCTCCCCGCTCCAGAAAAAATAGTATCTATGCTATTGAGTCGTGAATGTATTATTGTTTTTTTTTTTTAAATTACTAAGACTAATTATTACTAATGGAACATTTCCATAGTTATCCCCCCCTCCCCCCCGTGGAAGCAAATATTATTACGTTATTAACACAAAGAATGCAAAAATATTAAAAGTGTTACAAAAAAAAATTCACATAATATTACAAATTTCCTTCCATTGGAGAATTTTAAGTTTAGATTAAAAAAAAAAAAAAAAAAAAAAGGACTTAAAGGCGTTTTTGTCAAATTATCGTAGTCTTTCCCAATTGTTGGTTAAACTATTGAGAATTTCAAAAAAATACCTCTCTAAAGTACCAAGTATACCGTCCAGGGCCGAATTGTGATTTTTGAAGTTGCCGAACGAAACTTTTGAACATTTTTTTCTATACGGAAAAGCGCTTGGAGAGAAAAAAAGTTAGCATGTAAACATAATAATTATATCGTAAAACACTAAAACCACTAGCTTCTTCGCTCCACTCGGAACGTAAAAATCAGTTCAAGAGGTCTTTCCGACGTAGAGCTCGAGCGAATTTGTTTGCACGGTCACCCTAGTACTTTATGCGCGCTCACATTATGTTTTATCGTGTTAAGCGCGCGTAAGGGTGAATTTTCACAAGTTACTACGTTTTGTTTTTGATCCGTTTGATCGAATTTTATGCGACAACGAGCCACAGAGGTAGACATTACTACTACTACTACTACTAATACTACTACTGCTATTTGGTACTGTACACGAGATCTGAGGCCGTTTCTAGAGGTCAACAATTAGCGTCAAGAAGTAATCCCACGAACGACGGCTTTTCGCCCGAGTGTCAACCCGAGTTAATGAGAAACTAACCGACGACGTCCCTCGACTCTCGACCACGATTCTGCCGCCGCCGTGGCGTCGTGGTAAAAGTCAAAAGCATAATGAGTTTTTCCACGTTCTCCCTCCGTTCTTTTTTATTTTCATTTTTTTTTTTTTTTTATAGTAGTTGTTAATATATTTTATTCATATATATATATATTTTTTTTTTTTTTTACACCCCGAAGGTATTGACAATTTTCATACAGCCGCATTAAACCCTTTCGACTGAAAATGTGTCATAAAAGTAAGAGGGGGAAAAAATAATAATAATAAATAAAATAATACCGGCGCAGTGTGTTCCACGACGAGCGTACCTACTCGAAATAGACGATGAAGAGATGGGGTGGGGGTAATAAAAACGGCGTCCCCGTAAATACGTTAAAGTTCCGACAAACGTTCGTATAATAATATTATTATTACTATAGGTGTATAATGTATATATATATATATATATACAATATACATGCAACTGACGCGTTTCACATTTCAAATAAGTAATTTGCTTAAAACTCACAAAAAAAAAAAAAAAAAAATGTGCGCATAATAGGTATAAGATAAAACAAACACGTCCGAAATTTCCGGTTTGTACGTTTCAGTTTTAAATCACATAGAATAAATTGAACGCACAGAATGGAAATAGTTCAAAAGATTACAATATAACTGTTCAAAAACGGGGAAAATGATAAGACTTTCGGCTACATTAAACGCAAGCACCACAGTAACCACCTGAAAAATTTTCACATTTCTCTATATTATGAATTTTTACGTGATCATGTTGGTACATCCATATAACCAACCTACCATTAAGGCTGTTAATTTAATGGAGCGAATGACCTTGAAAAATGCATTCAAAATTCACAAAAATTGCAAAACAAATGCACTTATAAAATGCCAAAAACTGTAGTATTAAATTCCCATAAAATTGTTTTTAAATGGATATCATATTGTCGAAAATAAAATTTGTAGTTCAATTTCAACTTGTATATTCATATTAATATAGGAATATTGTATACCTTCATAAAAATTATTTAATTTATTTAATGAATGAAATTTTTTTTGAAAAAAATCATAAAAAATATTGATTGAATTTTAATTTCGATTTGAAAGTTAATCGATTCTTCAGTTCTACTGAACTTAATTTTTTGTATGTATTTATTTTGTGTAAAAAGAAAACATGTGTATAAACATATAAATTGACGGAATTTGATAAAGAATACCATAAATTAACTAAAATCAATAACGTGACTGAAAATATATATAAACAAAATACTTCGAATTAATAAGTAAAGAAATTAAAAATTTAGAGTTTCATAAATAAATTCGTTTCACCGGATATTAAATTTGATCACAGAAAAAAAAAAAAAAAAAATACTGATAATAACTTTGAAATATTCTCGAGAAAACGAGGATGCACGATTTTACATTGCGCGATAACAAAATATTTGTCAATTATTTTAGCGCGCACTAATATAATTTCTCACCAACCAATTAAGAAGGTTTTTTGAAAAGTGCAGGTGGCATTAGCATATATATATATATATATTCCTCCCCTAAAAACAAATGGCTCCTTATGATGTTTTTTGTTCACTTAATTGAGTTAAAATTAATATGAGCATCTTCTTTATACCGGTTCGTTTAAATTAAAATAATAATAATAATAATAATAATAATTATAATTATTATAACACTCGTTTTTTTTTTTTTTTTTTTTTCTGTTCACGTGAAACGCTCGAATTTATTTTTTTCATCTCTCGAAATGAAAAAGGACCTAC
Organism: Stegophylla sp. TES_Ste_2020; assembly: GCA_025469315.1. Lineage (NCBI taxonomy): Eukaryota > Metazoa > Arthropoda > Insecta > Hemiptera > Aphididae > Stegophylla > Stegophylla sp. TES_Ste_2020. The sequence goes on from JAIPRM010010750.1 coordinate 3,879, forward strand.
GCCATTTATTATTATTATCATTTTTTTTCGACTTTAAGCTGAGCTTAAGGAAAATTGAAGATGTACTGCGCAAAAGACAATGCCGCCGTCTAAGAACGCGTTCACTCGTACTTTATTAAATATGTAAAGTCGGATCGGGATATAATGTTTCGACAAAAGATGAAATGGAATAAAACTCGTACGCGGAACGTGTACGTAGAATGCGATGCGATGATGTTGTCGGTGCGCAAAATAGTGTTATTATTATTATTAAGTAGTAGTCTACGACGGATAAAATGGTCGGATCTAAGAAGATCAACCCGCCGAGCTAGTGCTTGGCGGCGATCTTTATCGTACGAGCCGAGTATATTCGACTGTAATTTTGTGATTGATCATTGTTGCGAGAAATGATTTTTCGAAACTATTTAAGCGCAGAGACGTATTTAGGAAATTTGCGCCCCAGGTCAAAAAAAAAAAAAAACACCCCCTTTTCACGGTTTTTCCCTGTTTTTGGAAAAAGGTATTGAGAAATTGGAAAAATTACCTCTCTAAAGAGGTTCTATAGAGATACTGATCGAAACTTTTGGACAAGTATTTCTATACGAAAAAGTGTTTCCAGAAAGAGAAAGAAAAGAAATAAACATCATTGTAAAAACATAACTTTCTTCACTTCGTTCAAAATTTAAAATACAAATGATTACCAGAATAATAATTTTATCACTATACTTTTTTTATCAGTCAAATAAATTTTCTTATTATATCAAAATACTCTCCAAAATCTACCACCCAGGGTCCAAGCCCTCTCTGCCCTCCCCCCCCTAAATACGACTCTGTTTAAGCGGTATTTCAAGTTGTGTTCTTAAAAATGAATCGATATAAATACAGGCCCACTGGTTGCGTCCAGCAAAAACTGTACAATATAATAATTTTTGTAAATTGGAAGTCTAAATGATGAATTGATTAATGATTAGGGCTAGGGGAATTATATAGGAGTTAGCATGTTTTTTTCAAAAATCATTCAAAACATAGCTAAGTAATATAGAAATGCATTTCATAAAACCAGAAATTGTATGCAGTTCTCTTTAATTTGCATATTTCGGTTATATTTGAGTTTTAAGTGCATAGTTCATACAATATTACTTATTGAAATATATTTTACAGCACAAATTTTAAATAATTTGAGTTTTTACGGTACAATTAATGTTTTATAAGAGATTATTTTAGCATTTTTGAATATTTTTAGAGCATGTTTCGTAAATTTTATAGTATATTTGGTACATTTTTAAAGCACGAATGCATGCATATTTTAAGTTTTTTTAGACCTATAACCTAACCTAACCCTAGCCCTATTAATGATTATACAGTTATTTTGGATATTTTTCTATCGATTTTTTTTTTTTTTTTTTAAGAAAAGGTTGATTTTTATTGAAATCAAGTTAAGTAAAACGATAATTATTCATTAAACTGAACCGAATTAAAAATCATCATTAATTTTCCCAGCCTTACATTTATTTTCAATCCAAATCTGATCGTATTTTCACCACGTCACACCCTTATTGGGGAACGTCGGTGTTGTAGCGAAATGCACGTATATTATTATTATCATTATTATTAGGTATACTACGCAATAATATTATGTTGTGCCCGATCAAAGACATTATAACTAGGGCCGAGCTAACACTATGTCGGAATTCGCGTTGAATTCACCGCAGACGGAGCCGAACGGGGAGATAATAATATCATAGTTCATCATAAGTCCTCCCGGGATTACATTACTGCCCGAAGGCTCTGACCGCAATGCCCCTCCGCGCGCGTCCCCAGAACTCGGTAGGCCATTTTGCGAACAGGCAAAAGGTGTTTGCCGGTCGATACCGAAGCGGCCATATCGCGATCGCGAGGGTCAAACAGTGTGTTTACGCACCCGTTTACGATCCGACGACGTATCCCATCTATCATTCGTATAAAACAAAATAATGTGTATTTATTTTGACTAATACACGCGTTCGAGCGCAATTATTTACACACTCCGTCCGACGCGATAAATAACATTTTACAAAACGAACGAATGACTCACATTACGTTTTAACGCGAAACTATCGTTACGAACACGAGTCAAATAAATTAACACGTGTAAGTGTATACGGTGCACACGTAAACGTGGAACGAATTTTACGCACCACGGGTATTTTTCATTCTTCCGGTGGAATACTCGATACCGTGGAATTAAAAAAAAAAAAAACAATTTTTTATGTCACTTTTAAATGCTTTTAAAATTTGCAGACATCCAAAAACTTTCCAATAGTCCCGAAATTCTGTATTTATCATAGAAATAAGCAATATTGCAAGAGAATTGCAAGTAATTATTTGTTTGAAGTACCACATGCAAAAAAATTCTTTATAGTGAACGCACGCTACACGTCCCTTGTCTGAGCACTTTTTCGAGATTCCAATAATTACAAAATAATAATAAAACGACAGTTTTAATGCTATATAAAACTAATAAAACTCGTGTGTTAGAAGTGTAATTGTAGAAAATTCATTTGCTGTTACTTTTATTAAAAATTTGGCTTGTTTTAAGTTGCGTTTAAAACTGGGTGGATTTTTTGTTGAAAAATGTTTTGTTAATACTAGGCTAGCTCGAAGATCATGAACTTTAACTTAAAATGCACAAATAATTTTGTACATTTTTCGAAAATGAATTTATCAACTTTACATGAGAAAAATATCAATAATATATAAAGCTTGTTTAATTCAATTTTATCACTTTCTACTCAAACCTTCGCGATCCTGTTTTTAAGTGTTAAAAATTTGCATTTGCACTAAATCGGTTGGAATTAGTTTCGATTTCGATAGAAACGTATTTTCACAAAAATATTCAATGACTAAGCACACGGTCATGTGAAATTTTCGAGCGAGGCTAATTGCGAGTTTTCCAAGTTCGACTTGCGTTAGATTTAATTCTCATGTAAACGTATTTTAACCTGAAATTCAATATTTTACCCCGTCACGTCGTAATTCTGTTAGGTTAACTCGGTCGGTGTAATAACCGTTTTCGGTGGAAACCAACACTCGCGGGTACAGGTCACAACACATCCAGGAGAAACGGATCGGTGAGTCCGACGCGTTATTGTTATTGTTGTCTCGGGATCGTTGTCGGGCGAAATGTGTCGTCGACGAGAAGCCGTCAACAACGTAGTCGAGGACGCGGGGGGGGGGTAACGCCGGACGTTTCAGTCCGCCACCATATTATTCGAACGACACGCACGTGTAACAACGATATGAAAAGTGTTAACATTGTTTTCTTATACATACAACTGTCCTCTCCCTCTATTTCTCTGTGTTTCTTTAAAGTCTAAAGTATGTATATAATAATATAATGGAACGCCCGTCAGAGCCTCGAACAATAGGCGCACTGAGATTCGCGTTCGATAACAGATTGTTAGACACGTTTCGGAAAACAATGTCTGAAGTGAGAGAGAGAGAGAGAGAGAGAGAGAGAGAGAGAAAAAAAGAAAGCGAATGAAAGAAAAAAAAAAAAAAAACGCCGCGAAAAGGCCGTATTGTTGTTATATTGTACACACATACTATATACGAAAAACGCGGGCAAGGGGGTCGGAAAAGAAGTTCAACGGCGAGATTCGCGCGTTTTAACGTAACGAAATAATAATAATAATAATAATAATATATTGTTATATTATTACAACGGATCGAATCAAATAACGAGGATTTATCGCGGCGCGCCGTAATATTAAGCGTAGATCTGGTTGAAACAAAGAGATTCCGGAGATGGAGTAGGAGATGTAAAGTTTCGAAATTAAAATAGAGTTTGCGGTTAAGCGTTTGCAGTGTGTGGTTTTATAGTCGGTTGCGGGAGAGAAAGAGAGTCGTCAGCGATGCGAATTCCGGGATAAAAAACGCGGGCAACAACAATTATTTAAAATTAAAAACGTCGACGGAAGCTGATGCAGTCTCAAAACTAATATAGCGTAGGAAGAAACGAGAGGCAAATGGGCACCGCGGTCGGCCTGCGAATCGGGTAGGTGTGCTTGCGAAATAATTAATAGCGGCGGGCGAAATAAACGCGCGGTATTCGCCGCCGTGAAAGGATAAGATGCAAATTCGTTTAAATAACTTACAAGATGCAGACGTATACGAGACAGAGAGAGAGAGAGAGAGAGAGAAAAGAGAAAGAAGAAAGAAAACCGTTGAAATTTCGAAAGAAAGAAAAGACAATTAGCAATTAAACACGTAAATAATATAATTTATTGTACGTTGAAAGGGAGAAAAAAAATACTACTATATGGCGATTGAGAAAAATCCTGTTGTTTCTTGTATAGCAAATTTTGTCAAACGACGGCGGCCGCAGAAATTAATCGAGCGCTTACGAATTCGAAAACGAAGTTTAAAATATGAATTTTTCGCTGAAATATAAAATAATATTCATTGCGACAAAATCAAATCGCTACCACTAATTATTATTAATTGTAAACGGGTTTTCGAGTCAGACGAACATATTTAATTAAATATACTGAAATAGTGATTTCGAAATATTAGTGCGACGTAAATAATAAAAAAAAAAATAGAAATAAAGGATTGCTGTGTCATCATTATCCTTTGAATTCATCGATTTTTAAAAAAATGAAAAAGAACACAATCGTTCGTTTTGATAAAGCTTTTAAACGAAAAATAGCAGAAAAATACAATGGCTCGTACAATTTTCTATTACACAGAGTACTACAGACTGCAAGCATGGTAAGTTGCATTGTAAAAAAGCATTCCAGAGTACAATAATGATTTAAACGGAAACTACATAATAGGACGTAAAATCGTTTTATTTTATAATTTCCTGCGCCTAATCGTCACCGAGTTAATCACTCAATGATGCACATTTTCATCGATCCACTACATTACGTAACGCGAAGCTCTGAAATTAAGTGTTTTATTATTTTAGTTTTTTTTTTTTTTTTTTTTTTTTAATTTTAATACAATTATTCACATTCCGCAGGCGTTTGGATTTTGGAACTACGGCCCGTAACTTTTCAGCCCATGACACGGAGAACCGAGTGCGGTGCAATGAAAACTTAATTAGCATAATTTATACAAAACAGTCATAAATATTTTACGAAATTCATGGCAGTCGGCAGTTTATTTCTGACAGCTGACCGCAGTAAACGACACGATGTGTTAGAAAACAATATTCCCAACGCGAGAATGTTTTCGACGTCAAATCGGTTTGAAAAAAAAATATATATATATATATATATACGACGAGCAGATTTTACTACGGTGGAAAAATGTCATTTCGAGAATCGAAAAACGGTATTCATAATTTGACATGTCACCAAGAATGAATTTGTATTAGATAGGTAGTTTAGGTAAAATTAGTAAAAAAAAAATAGAATCCCAAATTTTACATTAAAAATACGTGTGTAAAACATGTTAACGTAGTTTTTATAAATATTATTGTATTTTTGGAAAACATGCTTAAAAGGATTTTGAAAATTAATAAATAAACTCTATTTGAAATAATTTAACATTTTTTTGGAATATTTTATTTTGTTATAGAAATTTGTAACGAACCACATATAATGTTTTCGAGAGCTACAGGTTGAGTACCACTAACCTAGTCAGTGGTTGTTAACGGGGCGATATCACCTTCCAGCGGGTGGTGAAGAGGTTTTGAGGGACATTGAACATCTTTTGGGTGGTAGGGGGTTGCTGAAAAAATTTTGTGTGATAGGATGGTATTGAGTATAATATATATATATATATATATATATAAAAATAAAAACTGAAATACAAATACTTTGCTAAACGGGGCATGGTATTGCATGTATTTTTTCTGAACGTTTTGAAAATTTCAATAGGTCGTAAATCACTTTACACAGATATTAAACGCCAGCCCATCTCTGAGAAAGCCAATTACGCATAATATATTTTGCATTTAGTATTCAGTTATAAACTTATATATTTTAAGGGGCGCGGGCGTTGAAAAATATTTTTCATTTCAACGGGACGGTGATTTTAAAAGGATTGAGAACCACTGATCTACACGAATGTTCTGATTGAAAAACTGACTGTTTGAAACTTTATAGCAAGTATTTCTACACGGAAAAAAATATTCGCAGAAAATAAATAAATAATATACTTAATTATGTAAAGTGACACCGGTTTCTTCGCTTCGTTCAGAGTCTGAAATTTTCAGCGACGTCTGCTCGTGCGCGTTCACGGCACCGAGTGCGCCGCCGGCGAGACATTCGTTTATTGTGACTGTAGTGGCGGCGGCAGTGGCTGAGATTATTAGCAAAGTACATGCGTACGTACACCTATTATTATAATATGCGCCAGCCAGAGCGCGTTTGGAACGGTAATATTTTCCGGGCAATTTAACCGCGAGGACGGCTACAACGTTGTCGTTGGTGTAGAGCGCAGTGAGCTGCAGTACACGCACACACGTACGTCATAATATATACGTGTAAACTTACAATATCGTGCATACGCACACGGGAGTTTTTCACGGGGGGGGGGAGGGCAACACCGAGTACGTTTTGTATACAACATGCGCCTTGTACCTATACAACCCACGACGCGGTATACGTTTTATATATTATAATAATAATAATAATAATAATAATAATAATAGTAATAAGAACTTATATGAGTCATAGTAGCGGTACAATACGCGAGTGAAATATACGTATGTGTGCGAGCGTCGGTACAAAGCGGAGAACAATGCTCCTCGACCGCGGTGCCCGAGAGAAGCGGTAAATTTTTTTGCTTTTATTTTTTCAAAAGGAATTTTTCGAATACAATAATATTGTATCGCACATGTTATTATTACGAAGCACCGTAGTCGTTCCACGCGTGCGTCTATAATAGGACGTGGTGATGAAAGTTACAAACCGCGCTCACGGTGGAGGGGGGCTTCCAATTTTTCCGACTTTTGTCGGGCGCACGCGTCACTTCACCCGCATATTGTAATATTCTATCGTATTACATTACGAGCGCATAATGCGAATAATAATAATAATAATAATAATACCAGTGCATATTGCATTATATTATTATTATTATTATTATTGCGGTGTCAAACTCCAGGAAGTGCAGACTCGACGGGTTCAAACGCAACGCAACGCTGTTTTCACCCCGTGCACAGGAACTACAGGTCCGAAAAGCGGTAATTTTTCCAATTTCTCAATACTTTTTCCCAGGAATGAGGAAATGCAGCTGTAAAATTCTGTGAAAATGACAAAATATGCCACAAACCACATTTTCGTAAATCTGTCCGGGTAAACTCCAAAAATAATAGGACTAGAAACTTGAAATATTGACCTTTTATCAGTAAGTAAATAAATAAATATTGTGACGCAGACGGGTTAAATGATGATGGGATAAATATAGAATTTTATAGAAATTATGGAATTACCTTGTTTTTTTTTTTTATAAAATTTTATTTAATACAATTTTGAATACTAGTAATTATTACCTAAAAATATACCATAACCTCACTTATATTATATTTGTCTATTGAACAACGTTTTATGTAACAACTGTTAATTATAAAAAATTTAAAACTATTATTGATTTAAAATTATTATTGTTATCTTTGATTACCTCAAATATCACTTTAAAATTCGATACACCCACCAAGAATATCTCACCTGAGAAGCGAAGAACACCCATAGCGCGAAGTATACCGACTTTTCTCCCATTAAAAAGCACAAATTAAATTATTATTCCGAAAATTTTTAATTTCCTTCTACGTTGATGATTGCATACCTATATATAGTAACAACGTCTAATCAAAACCGTTTTAAATACTCGGAAGTGGTTTCAAAAAAGTAACTTAAACGAGATTTTAAATGGTTTATATTCAGTTTTTCGTTAGCGTTTAAAATTTCAAAGACATTTTTTACGAAAAAGACCAGAGTTTTTCCGGGAATAAATGGGAACACCGAACCGCCGCTGTCTAAATCACGCGTGAGAATATTGGCTTATTAATTTCGTTTTGAAATTTATAATCGCGCCGTCGCCGTGAATAATTCGCCGAAGTGTTTCGTCAGTCATGCTATATATTTTTTCCTCTCGGCTTCACTGCCACGTCTACTACACCTTCATCTCTCGCTACATCGTACACTAATAATCGCTCTCCATTTTCCACACACAACAGTGATAAGTCTTTGGTGATTCTATCTCTCCATCGTTTCCTAAGCCGTTCTCTAAGTCAAGTCTAAGTGTCCGGCGTCCGTCTTACAAGCCAACCTGACGGGACCTGCTGATCTCCGAACGCGACCGGTCTAGCTCATACCATATTTTTTTTTCTCCGTACACAGTTCTTTTCCTCGGTTTATCCTTATCTCGCGTTCTCCTAGCACGTTTCTTTTCGGTACCGATCCTTATCCTTCTAAGGATCTTTCGTTCGAATTCAGCTAATTTATTTTCATTTATCTCTGTTGTTACCCGTGCGTCACACGTAATTTCTTACAGTGTTATTTTCGTCCTCCGTATAACGGAACCATTGACTAGTAGTGGAGGTATTCGCCCGAAATACCATCTATTTGCTGCTATTAATCACAGCTCTTTATTTATCGTGACTACCTCTGATTAGTTGAAACCCTATTAAAGCCATAATCATCTACACCCAAGTGGTATTTACGTCTCATGACAATATTATTAATAATCCCTGCCGCATTTAGTCTGTACGCATTGGAATAGTTATTTTACTCCTTTTGAACTCATGCATATATATATATATATATTCTAGTAATTGGCCGCTGGTGTGACTAAACAGAAATAAGTTTACTGGGACGCATCCCTTCTCTGATTGGCTGGCAGTTGGGTTATATTATAATATAGTGTTTAGGTTTAGATAACTGAAAAATTATCTGGATAAAGACGAAGAATAATTCATAAAAATTTAATTAGATAGAGATAAAAGATAAATATTTCCAAATTATCTAGATTAAAATAAAATAAAAATGTGTTTCTATCTAGATAAAAAAAAAAAAAAAAAAGAGAGATACATTTACATTTTTACAAAATGCTTTGCACAATACACTAATATAAATACCTACTAGATTACTATGGATTCAATGTGAAAACTATTTTTGAAATAAGAAGTAGAATTTAATGAAAATAAACCTTATTAATTTAAAGTAAGTATACATATATTATTATGAATCAGTTTACACTTTGTTATTGTTCTACAATCCCAATATTTAATATAGATAATTGTTATTTGTAGGAAATAATATATTTGTTACAGGTAACTACATTTTTTTTTTTTTCAAAATATAATTATAAAATATAATCAATAATACTAAAGTGTTCTACAACCTGGCGACGTTTTCATGGATCCACCCTAACCAAGCTTTAACTAAAATGGATACGTACCTGCAAAAAAAAAACAAAAAAATCAAAATTATTATCAATTAAGTATGTATTATCATTGATTAAATATACTTAATCAATGGTATTATTATTATAATTTATTACTATTGATGCACGTGTGATTGTTTTCAATAATATTATCAACATGTTAGCGGTAAGCGTACAAGATCCTAAGTGAAGAAAATCGTTTAACAGTGATGTATGCTTCTATTTTTACTTTTGTAATGACTTGTTTATATATTTTGAAAATGTGAAAAAAATATTGG